>JAPYZE010001084.1:0-54971 GCA_030522805.1 Leptomastidea abnormis
CAAGCCCCCCAAGTTTGGTTCGATTATCTCTTTTTGTTCCAGAATTATCCTTGAATTCTGATTTTACCCCGTTCTCAAAATACCCCATCTTCCCCTAATACTCTTCATCGGCTTGCTGAATATGATAAATCCTCGTATACGTAATATTCAGCGACTACGGAATATTAATAGCGTTTGGAGAGCAGGACGTGCAATATGAGCATTAAAAAATTAAGTTCGCGTCGTTTTGGAATGTAAGATGTAAAGTATGATTATTATTTTCTTTTTTTTTGTCATTAAACGTTGCTAAGTTACAGTTTTTACGATGAAAAGGCAATGTTTTGTGTCCTTTATTCTTTTGTACATTATTAGTCTCACGCGCGGCATTGTAAAGTCGATCGGTCGCTATCAATTACTACTGCATTACTAGATTTATATCATCACATAGATTTATATATATAAATATATTTATAGATTGTAATAATAAACAATTATAATTATAAATATATAACGCGTATTATATTATATAGGAGAAAGAAAGAGAGAAAGAAATTGATAAAAAAAAATTGAGAGATGTGACATTTGTTATTTGGAAAAGCTTCCATTAAAAGAAGAAAAGGGATAACGAGCACCGAATGAATTTTTCTCAAAACTTTTAAGCACGTGTGCACCGAGAAGAGATATATACATCACGCCTCCTGCGATTCTATATATTATATATAAGTACGCGCTCTCAGCAATTATATATATATTTTTTCTCCGAGGATCTTTATTCTTCGCTCTCGAACTTTTTGTACTTTTCTAAAAATACATCGTTTGTTCGTCAGTTATAAAATAATGTGTTTCTTTTTTTTTTTAATCAATGTTATATACCATTATATTTTCAATTATTATTATTATTTTTTTAATTATACATATAATATAAGTTTATTAAGTTTTACATACCTATATCGTATATAATATGTATATATACATAAAGATTGATTTTCAATAGATTAATTCTTATTTTTAAAACAACAAGATGAATGAAACAATCAGGTACACACGACTATAATATATATAAGCTATACATTAATTTTTAAAATACATTTTCACCTTCTCAATTTTAATTTTCATTGTACTATTGTGGATGTAATAATATACACACCAGTTGCTCAAGCAAGCATAAAAGCCTTTTCAGCCTTGGTTCATCATGTCTTCCTCGTCGTTAGTCGTTGATCCAGTGTCCAGACAGTTACGTGCTGGAGGTGCAAGGGGTAGTCTAACTGGCGTTGCTGCGATATTGTCCCAGAGGCCGGGTAGCCGAGAACCATCAGAACCGTTGCATTGCATTCCTGCATGCAATATCAAGTCATTGTGTTATATTTTATTCTCTCGTTTTTATACATTTGATAATATAGAAAAAAAAAAATAATCACGTTCGGCACAAAGATTTTTTTTTATCGTAACAATATATATTTTTAAATATTGATGGTGCTTGCTTAAAAAATTTAAAAATATTTGTTAATTATTATAGAAAAAAAATAATTTTAATAGACATAGGTTTATCAAATTTTTTAATTATAAAGTCTTTTTAACATTACATTTAATGTATTTCAGCTTGTTATAGTAAGATCGAACACAATAACTCAACTATAATTTAGGACGCCGAGAATCGAACCCACTACCTGTGTATTCCGAAACCGTACCATCACTAGTTAAGCTATTCTGAGTTCTATTAATCAACTTATAAAATTCATAGAAATTATTTAATATCGTTTACAAATATATTATACATCACGTTGCCATAGAAAAAAAATCAGCTGTATACGCTTATAGGTATATAAACAAAAAAAAAAAATTTATTTATAAAAATTAGTACTTATGAATTTATTAAAAATTCGATTAAATGTATTATTTGTTATGTACTAACAATGTTAGCATATCAGTCCTCAATCTTTTACATTAAAAATTAACATACTGCATACTTACATGCAAAACTATTTAAAAAAAAAAAAAAAAAAAAAACGAGGTTTCTCAAATTTTTCCTCTAATTTTTTCAATTTTTTCAAAATCAGTTCGAAAAAAAATAAAACAAATACCTAGCAGTTCCCCTTCCTTTATTATTTTATACCCTTGTTGATACTGGTACCCTGGCTCTCCCACTCGTGAAGGTATCGAAAATAAGTTCTTAATGCGTCGTCGCTTATCGCACTTTTGCATACCTTGTTTCAAAAATTTAAAATATAAAGCAAAGCTAAAAATTTTCTTTTTTTTTTCATAAAGTATACCTCAAGCCGAGTGTTCGGATAATAATGTATATAGTTGACGCACATCTCGTCGGATATTGCAAAGCCACCAAGCGTCACATTACTTCTATCCAAAGTACCATAAGTGCAGCTGGTGATCAAAGCATCGCCCTTAAAAAAAAAAATTAATCGCTCTTATACGTCACACCTATATAAAACCCAAGATACATATATTAATCACTGAATCATATTGGTACCGGAAGTACAGTAACCGGTCGAGGTAAGAGTCTGATCTCTTGAAAATGTGTGGAATAGTGATTGTCGTAATTTAACGGTTGAATCTCCTCCCCATCGCGTATATGTCGAGTTATAACTCGACGACCAGTTAAATGAGTGTGAAGCTGCGATCCAAAAATTCTTATGCCACCCTGTGGTAGACCAACTCCTGTACACTCGGCTATACAGTGACCGGATAAGGTAAATTCTTCCTGTGATATTTATATACATAATAAAATCGATTTTATTATATGTGAAAAATTAATTTTAACATTTTTATTCGTTTAACAATACATACAAAACTAATCTATTAAAAATATACCTGTCCTGGTGGTATAGCCATTTTATCAGTATATTCAAGTCCCAATTCAATAACACCCGCATCGTACTTTCTGAGATTCTTGGTAAAGATAAAACGTATACCGGACGAGTCGATTGTTCCAGTTTGAAGTTCCGGATTATTGTAATGAACCTCGAGCATGACATGTCGATTATAATTTTCTCCTCCTATTGCCAAGCCAGCCTCTGATGGATAGACAAATGCGTCTGCACCCATTGCCCAGGCTGCTAGTACTTTTTTGCATATCTAAATTTTTATTTTTTTTTTTTCGATTTTATTATGTATTTTATTTTTTATATTAAATTTTTTATCTTTGAAATTATATGATATAATATAAAAACCTGAGTTCGTTCCGGCCGATCTTTTGCATCACATGGTCCATTGTAAAGCGGTACTTCCGCATCAGGTGGTCCTGCGCAATGAAATACTTCCATATGATGAACCAGATGCTCGTTACCCTGTTGAATTGCTGGACCAAATTGAAGTATGTGGTGTCTGATGGTGATTATGATGGCGATGGCGCAAACATATAAAAAAAAATTTTAATTATAATAATCGCACATCATATTAAATGAGTAAGTAAGTAATAAATACACTAACACGTTTAATATTTCTGAGAGTTTGAAAAATTGAATATTCAAATAATGAAAGGCCTAATATACATATTAATTTATGGTAATTATTATTGGACTATTCATCTGGCGCCTTCCCATCATAATAGAGGGTAACAAATGTATTATTGATAATAAGTCACGCGCTATCTTTCTCTATACGCGTTGGTTTTTTTCATTATCAAAATCCAATGAAAGATACACAAAGTATGTGTCTGTGTATATAATCAGATGTTGCCGGGGCATAGATAATAAAGAGAAAACAGAAGAAAAAAAAGAAGAAGATAATAATACAGTCTCAGCTGGCACAAAGTCTCGATATAACTTGAGAGACGTATATAGATAATATAATTTTTTGTATAAGCAAATCAATTTTCGCATACATAAAAATTAGTCTTAGTCTATCATTCAAAGTGTTCACATATACACACACAAGTTTTTAATTTTTATAAAAGTGTTAGATTTGAAATAAATATAAATGTAGGAGGGACAAAATTATAACAACGATTTTTGCGATATATATAGGCGCCAGAGGACGATTATGCTGCTATACTCAAATAAACGCAAAATCATCAAGATAACAAGGAATAACTTTAAGATTAATTGAATATTATATGTCTATATACTGTGAGAGAATAAGAAGGGAGAAGAGGATAAAAAATAACAAAAAAAAAGTAAACCACTTTATACGGTCTTAACATTAGTGACACATAAGTATAGTCCTAAGGCGGAAGTGTTCAGTGTTCAAACGGTATACATCATAATATTCGAACATCATTTTGTGTGTGCATACATTTATTTGGTTAAAATGTACTAAGTTTACAGTGTCTATACAACAATTAGTGCATATCGTATACATAATAATCACACCTTAAATAAAACATTATAAATATTGAAAATAATAAAAATAATAATAATAATAATATAAAGTTAAAAGCTCACTTGCGACGTAGCACAGAAGGTAACTTGACAACTCGACACCAGTAAGTTGTCTCGACGCTTGGTACCCTCACACGATCCGCTTTGATCTCATAGCGCCAGGCGTCGTTTGGTAGAGCAGGTCGTGGATGGACCACTCGTAAAAGCTCGACCCTCGACATACCCGTGAATTTGGCATCCGAGACTGACAAACCGGCCAGCGAACTTAGTGGACCACTGCCTTTTAGCCATACTACGTGAGTTGTACCTCTCTGATAATGATAATGATGTATGTAAAAAGATGTTAATTGTTATTGGTGAAATAAGGGTGTTTTTTTTAATTGTTTTTTATGTTGTTGTACCTGTTGTATTACTTTTTTTTATTTTTTATTTTCGTACGGTTTTTTGAGTTTTGTGGATAGAGGTAGAAATATAAATTAAGAAAGAGAAAGAAAGCTGCTTATCTGTACTTGCTCTTTTATTTGCCAGATAATTTGTTAACATGTCTATACATATGTATCCGAAGAGACATAGGTACGCGAAGTTTCGCGATCGGCTATCGCACTTGGATCAATATTAAAGAGACGCTCCTTGGGTATTGCCCTAATCGAACAATATACATATACCAATGTATTTGCGTTATGACGCTATATGTCAAGATGGCAAGATTTAACGATAATAGCTACGTGGAAAAATTTGAGATTATAATAATAATCGAATTTATTGCGTTATGTTATCAAAGGTTAATGAAAAATTGATAAATTTTATTGTTTTTTGTAAAAACATTTATTTTGAAAAATTAGGAAAGTTCAGATTTAGCAAAACAATAATAATATGGCTTCAAGGTTATTTTGTTGATTATATAGATGTATTGTTTTACTTTTTTAAAATAATCTAATTTTAATCTTTGTGTTTTTTAAGATCAATAAGAAAATCTTTGGAATTTTAAATCGAAGATAAACACGTACTCTTATAATATCACGATAATGTTGAAAAGAAAGATAATATAATTAATGGTAATTTCAAAACAAATTTTATTATTCAACTATAGGCATATGAATAGATATATTTTGAATTATAATATGAAACAGACAAATTATGTACTACGTTATGACATTTTGAATAAATATAATTATTCATTACATTTTTTTGTATTTGTATGGGGAAAAAATAGTTAAGATAACGTATAAATTGATTATTTAGCTGTTCTTCGACGTTTAGACATATAATGATAAACGCGCATATAGAAATTATAAAATTCATTTAGATTTTACGTAATATATTTATGATACCTCAATAATGTAGTCGTGCCCATCGCAAGTATCGAACTTTCTAGTGAATGTAAATTTTGTCAAATTTCCATGTTTTTTCCATTTGAAATTTTCACAATCTTGCTGCTCGTCCAAATTTAATTTTCCATCTTTATCGCTCCAGGCATCCTTAAATTTCAACATTTTTTAAAAATCATTAAATTATACTCGAAATATTTATAAAATCAAATCGTATCATAATTGATGGTTTAAATTTAATACTCTTTTATAATTTACAAATTATTTTTAAAAAAAGTTAGCATGAAATTTTCAAATTAATTTTAGAAATTAAGAAAGAAAAGTATGTACTTGTAAATGAGTCTCGCGATGCCAATCAACCCACAGTATGCAATAATCCGCAGGTTTCAATTCTCCGTAATTTGAAAAACCTATTGCAAACCAAGATTTATCATCGGCAGTAAAATGAACCTCTGCTATAATCACCTCAGACGTAAATTCAATCCTATTTAAAAACACACCATGAAAAAACATCTTTTAGCAAACAAATATAAACTTTAAAAAAAAAAAAAAAAAATCATTTACACAGTTGTTACACAAAAACACAAAATAATTTAAATAGATTTATTTGTATCACTCAACCAAAATTACTTAAAAAAAATTAAATTTTATAAAGATTCACCTCCAGTTAAGACTAGCTTCCGAACCAAGGGGTAACGAATGAATTTCTGGATCCTGAATTTGGGCTTGAACTTGAAGAAAAAATAATAGAATGGCTAAGGCCAAGGGTAGTACGAATGATTGTTTCATCCTTGCGAGTATATCAGTGACTGCTCGAGTTCGACTGAAGGAAATTCAGCGCTCGAGGCAGCTTACGGTTTCATCCCTTAAGTCGGACGCGCGCGCAAGCTCCGATCTTCCTCTTCTGTCTTGCGCGCCCTGAGCTTTTTTTATACTTTTTTATAGTTAATAGATTATCTTTAAAATTTCATTTGATCCATGTTATTAATGATTTTTTTATTGGTTTTTAAAGAAATTATTGAAATTGTGGGGGTTTAAGATTGTAAATTTTTTTAACGGTTTTTAATAAAAAATTTAAGTTATAGATGTACACAGACCATTCCTAAATTATTTAAATACATTAATTAATGTTTAAATAAATGTCATTAATAATTCAAATTGATCGTAGTAATAATTTAATTTTATTTCATCATTGTTTTTTTAATATTATTTTTTTTTTTATCAAAATATATTTTAAAATACAAGGAAATATCATTGACGATTTTAAAATATAGTTACAACAATTGTAAAAGCTTTTAAAATTCATCAATAAAAAAAAAAACTTGATCAATAATCTTTTTACTTCGGGCAGTGGTAATATTATAAACATTAATATAATATGGGTCAATGAAGGTGACAAAAAATATAAAAACTTAGTCGTCGGAGGGAAGGAGCCGAAATCATTCAAAGAATGCCAGTCGAGGGTGGCGAGAAATGAAGAGGCATATTGCATTCCCGAATGGTCGACGTGACTTGGAACGAAACGCAATCAAGAAATTCTTGGGACTCCAACTTTTATTGAGACGCGACGCGAAGAGAAGAGCTTTATATATATGTGTTTCATCTTATTCGTCATCTTTCTACGCGCCTACGGTTATGTACGAGACTATATAGTATCGCGTGAATATTGTATATTTGTGTGTGAAAAAATGGGGATTATAGTATAGTAAGATTAATATATTCAGTTATAAAGTTTGGAAGATTTTTTGAGATTATAATATGTATACTGGATTAGAAAAAAAAAATAAAGATGTAGGTATAATGAGTTATGAAATGAAATTTCGTTGCAATTAAAAAAGATTGATAATTTTTATGAATTATGTATATAATTAAAATGAATATTACTCAAAGTAATATGCTTAATTGGGATACTTAAAAAGTTTATAGATTGGCATGTGAGCTCGAAATTTAAAGATACTTTAAATATGAAGTATCAAACTTCAAGGAACAACTTACACGTTAGGCCATTAAACTTTTCATCTTGTAAAGAAAAAAAAAATTGACCTGCCATTGTGTGAACGAAAATGAATGAATAGAGAAGAAGAGGGGAAACAGTCAAAAGCAGATGTTTTAATATAATGGTATACGAGTTTTGGTGCGTCTAGACTTTTAAGCGCCAGCTGATCACTTAGTCTATCTCTTCTATTGTAAGTGTTTAATCAACTTCGATAAAGTATAATTTTTTTAAATTCAATTAAATAAATCAATTACTTTGAATACTTTACCAAAAAAAATTTTAATGCTAATTAATCTATCTAAATATTTATTCTATATCTATAAAATGAGAGTATAACTATATGATTGATTCAATTTAATAAAAGTAATTATTTAATATTTTCACCATAAGATATTATTAATAATCATTTAAATTAATGTATTAGCGAATTAATTGATCGATTTGAAACAAGTTTATAAAAATGAAGTACTAAAGCCTGTGTGCCCAGCGGCGTTATTGGACTTAAATTGAGGCTAATTGAAAATTTTAAGTGTACCGTAAATTATATACAATATTCGTCTGCATCGGCAGCATTGATACACATAAAGTTTTTTTTTAAATTGATTTTATTTCATGGCCTTACTAATTTTTTTTTTTTATATTTGTATATTATACTAATATGTAATTACCAAATATAAAATTAAAACATAAACGTTGACTCGTCATTATATTTCATTCAACACAAATCATCAGTCGAAACTAAAACACTTACCATTTATACAAATAAAACAAATAAATAATCTGATCGAACAATAAAACATCAATTTCTTAAAATAAAGTTCAACATGCCAGAGTGGCTCAGCTTAATAAGACTTACACATGCACAAAATTTAAGCTTTAAATCGAAATGCAGAGCTAAGCAAGTGATACTTAAAATCGCCACTTATTAAAAAAAAAAACTGTGGCTAAAAAAAATAAAATTTGGCCACGCGAGTTAAAAAGAAGAGTGTAAAGTTAACGCTGATTTTTTTTTTCACGCGATCTAATGAACGACATGATATGCTTGGCTTGCTTATATTTTCCCATGGATCGCTTTTCATTATCTGCGGGCACGTGTACGTTTATCATACACTGAAAAAAAAATCATGAAATATAAATGTTACCAAGTAATGGTATAGCTCAAGAACTTTTTTTTACCAACTGGATACATGTAGTTACTACTTTGGTAAGAAAAATTTATCAAGTCTCAAATTTTTAATTTATCACGCTGTTTTAATGCGAATTATTTATTATTTTTTTCTAGCTTTTAGTTTCGTCAATTTTTTTAGTGTATATATTTTCATTATAAGTAACAGCTCCATGCACCTATTTTTTTTTTTTTTTTTTTTCTTTTTTTTTTTTTTTTTTTTTAGTTTATGCGATTATTTAAAATTAAAGCGGTAAGTTGGTATTTGATTTTGATGATTTAGCAGCAAGTAAAAAGAGGACGAGTATACTGCTCGAGTTATATGTCACATCAACGGTATAGTGTGTCGAATTAAAAATTGAATAAATGTGTCATATAGAAAAGATATTATACAAAATAATTATTAAATCATTAATTATTTTCAAATTTAAATTTTTAAATTTTACCTCATCAAAGCTATGGCTTTGATTATATTTTATCGATGTAATAAAATATAAAAAATTTAAAAATAGATTGAGAAGATTTACGATTAAGATTAAAAAAAAAAAAAAAACGAATAGAAAAGAAAAGAAAAAAAAACTAATGCTGCATAACTTTATTTCCGAATTTCTAACATACCAAAAGATTTTGTCACTGTCTTGTTAAAAAGAAGAATTTTTTAAAATTTCTCAATTAAATTTCGTAATATACATTGTATTAATAAAATTCATGAATTAATTGATATATCCACAGATCACAATTATTTTTTAATCAGATAAATAAGAGAAAAAAAAAGAATTTAAAATAGAAAGAAAGAGAAAAGAAGAGACTGATTTTGTCGCGAAAAGAAGGCAAGTTAAAAAGAATATAATTGAAGAACGAAAAAAAAGTAAAAAAAAAAAACAGAAAAAAAAGGGAGTTTGGAGAGTCGTGTATTTATACATATAGGTACGTATAAGTATATGTACGTACAATATATAAGTTGGCAAAGAAGGAGCATGTTTGAAAAACGAGAAGAGAACGAGAGAGAGAGAGATCAGAGAATGGGTAGGGGGAGAAAGAGACGGCTCGCAGACAGTGAATAATCTCTCTCACATGTGCAAGACTCTAGAACTACTTATACAAGCTAGAGAATGAGAGAATGAGAGAGAGAGAGAGAGAGAGAGAGAGAGAGAGAGAAAAGATTAGGCGTTAAAGTTAGTAAGAGAGAGAGATATACTTGTCTTTCGCGTCTCGCCATAGCTATCCTTTTCCTGTCTATTGTGTATATAGCTCGAATCCACCTCGTAATGTATATCCGCAGACCCAAACGAGCAAAAGAGAGAGAGAGAGAGAGAGAAAGAGAGAGAGAAAGAGAATAAGCAATACACGGAGAACGAGTAGTGTGGTCTCCTCGAGTATAGCCGAGCGCTTCACGTTGCGCGCTCCGATCCGAGACTGCTCCGACTTCGTCTTTTCCTCCTCCTTCTCCTTCTCGTCGCAGTCGTTTATATACTCGTCAGTGTCGGTAGTGCCACTAAACCGAGCGGTCGCACTGTGTGTGCTTTTACCAATATTATATTGTCTCTTTCTCTTTATTTTTTGTTCACACCTCTTTTACATATTTCCTCCTTATTTCATTTCTTTGATTTATCATCTTTTTTATTACCTTCCTCCTTTTTTGTGTATACCAAATACGGAGCAGTTGAACAATAAATTTGAATTGTTGAACGTATAATCGGCATTATATCCTACAATCAGCTGCTTGCTAAGTAGATTGGTGTATTAAGACTTAGCTTAAAAGAAAAGAAAAAAAAGGAGAGCAGAGTGTGCCGACCTCAATTTGGCCAAAGGAATGTAATCTCTATGCGAGCCCTCCGTTTCTCCTCGATCACCATCAGCATCAGCAGCGTAGCACATCAGACGCGCGGACTAGTCGGAGGTACCTATATCTATATATATTTATATATAAATATATATGCATGGATGCATACATTATTATCCATACTTACAAATTGAAAAAAAATATCCATTCATCTCCTCTTTTACTTTAACTCTGAAAACTATTCGTCTTTTTTTATATATTCCATACTAGTCTCTTTTTTCTCTCTCTCTCTCTCACACACACACTCACACTCACACACATGCTATCTTACATTCAACTTTTTTAAACATTTTCTACAATTAAATATATATCACATTACGTATTTCCAAACTTAAAACCACAGTCATCTATACTCGATTTTTTTTAACGTGGAATCATCCATGTATAGGTATAGCTGTTACAGCAAACGATATCTCTCAGATTTTCCCAGATTTTCCTCTCTGCAAACATATCTATATATACAGACACTTTCTCGCTCTTGCGCCTGCGCTTTTTTTTCTCTCTCTCTCGTTCAAGTTGCACAATTCAGGGACCAAACACTTGCAACAACTGCTGCTACACTTAATTATACTCTCTCGCGACATAAAACAGTTTTTTTTTTTTTTTTATAAAAATCCTCTACTCTTCTCTCCTTTTCTTACACCAGCAGCAATTCTACATTACTCATACACCGACATACAAGCATACCTTTTTTTTTTCATTAATGCGCCAACATACGGTTTTTCCCGTTTTCATTATAAATATAAATATATATACCAACGTATAATCCCCCTCAAAACTCCCACTCCTTCTTTTTCTCTTCCTTATTCTCCTTATCGTCATCGACTCGCGACTACCGGCATATAACTTTTATCAATTTTATCGCACTATAGATATATCTATATAAATATGAACGCACGCGTTTACATAGTGAACATATTATATTCAAGTTTATTTAGATATATATTATATGTATTATACACCTATCAAGCTTTCTATACGTGAATGTTTTATTTATAAATAACCCAACATCAGTTTACAAAATAAGCACGTTTCGTTTGACAAAAACATCGTTTTCAAAGAGGAGATTCGGATGATCAACGACGATTTCAAGCCGAGAGCAACGTGTTAATTATATTTTTAGTTTCTCTTTGCTTTTCGCTGCATATACATTTATATATACATATTTAGGTTGCGGAAAAGCCGTTATATCAATATCAATGTTTTCCGTTAAATTCTTTTTTTTTTCCTTCTTTAGTTTGACAAATATAATAGGTATTATAATTATTGTTTGATTGACGAGTTTTGCTTAAATTTTGTCAATTATCGTTAGATACCGTATAGGCAGTATGTATACTTTGTATAAATCAATTCACATCGGTTTGTCATCTATACATACGAAGAAAAAACTTTATTTGATATTGGTACTCTATAACCAAATATACCACAAAAACAAAAATTATAAATCTAAACTCAGAAAGTTTGTATAAAGATATATGTTAGTTACCAAGTGCATCCAAGTATATCTATACCACCATACTTTCACACACAAAGTTTCTTTTTTGTTCTCAAGATATATGTATAAGTAGAGGCGCCATACCAAAGCACTACAATGACGTATATAATAATAATATGTGTATATACACAGTCATTCCATTATGATGCGGCTTAACTGTAACGTTGGAATTCTTCGATTAATTGACGCAAGTTTGCGCTCTTCTTTGTACATATATATTTACTGATATAAGATATGATGCAAAGAGAAAAAGCTACTGCTGTTGCTGCTGTGGAGTTTACTTGTGTAATTTAATGTGAGAGCAATGTCAGCTTATAGACACAGATACCACTTATTTACATTAATATTTTATTTTTGAATTTAATTTTTTGTTTTAATTTTGCCCCAGTCTCCCCTATACAATTTCTTACAGCATCTTTTATTATATTTGATTATCATTTTAATTTTAAAATACTTCAATGATTTTTTTTTTATACTTGCTGTTTGAATTAATTATTACAAGCTTTCACACACTAATCTTGAAACAAAGATTTTGAAAATTCCACTAAGAGTGTATTTTTAATACCAGCATAAAAATGCAACTACCGCGTCACATCCAAATATAGATACACACTGTATGTACATACACATACATACATTCAAGTTTAATATTGTGCTAACAAATTTTTAAGCTCGTTAATTATCTATACAAAGTAAAAACCTGCGCATAAAATTAGAAAATTAGGCACAATGATTAAATTAATTAAAAAAAAAAGACATTAACTTTAATCTGTATCTTTTGTTAAAATAATTCGTGTGGCATATTTATACAATGTATCGTTTAAATAAAAGCTAAGAATCTCCTTCAGGCAATACATACTAATACACACATAAACCGATTGCACAATAATTTGAAATATTGTAACAACGTTAAAATTCATTCAAACGATTATTCAAGCAATACACGAGCAATAATATATTCCCAACAAAGCTTTTATATTCCAAGAAGAAAAATCATGATGTGTAAAAGAAAAAAGCCGCGCGTAAAATTGACTTGTCATATATATCAATTCACAGTTCAGCATACATTAAAAAAGCTTCTCTTTCAATGTTTATAATAACTATATCAAAAAATCTCGAAAGAGTTGCACACCGGCAGTTATAATCAACAAACTTTTATTCCTATTACCTCCTTTAAATATATTTATAAATCACCAAATCGAAACATATACATTATAATATACACATTATATACCTATATACTATCATAAATAGGTATATCATCTTTCTTTTCCTATATATTATACTTATACGTATCGTGTAACCAGTAATTCGCGTGAAAAAATATTTATCAGTAGAGACCTTCGGACCTCCGTGAGAGTTTGCACTCCTATGTATATATATATTTATAATATACTCATAGTCAGACGCGTGTGCTTATAATATAATATGACGGTCAGTGGCTGATAAGAATGTGTGGCGCGTGCAGTAATAATACATATACATATATATTAAATTAGACTTTAGGCCGAAATGAAACATACACGTGTGATCGTTATTCTCCTAAAATTTTATTTTAATTACTGATTAAATTATTAAACTTTCTAAATGGTGTTCAATAATTATTTATACTAAAATTATAAACTTTATTCATATTGTTATAGATTCTTGAGAAATTGTTTATTTATTTTTTTTTTATTTTTACTATATTATTTTTATGTTTGTCTAAGCCACGCTTTACGTTTAAATGTAGGTGTATCACATGATGGAATTTTTTTTTTTTTATTGTTCGCGATCAACACGGACTTGGTTAATGTGTCTGGTGATGCAAAAGATCTATGGGTGCGCGAACAATCGTGATGTAACGTTTTTTTCAAGTAGATTAAAAGATATAATATGTTAGGTATACCTATAATTATTATACCCTGTTGAACCAGTGTAATTTAAAGATTAAATTTATAAACTCGAGTTTTTTTTATAACAAAAAATAATTTGTTTAAATTTTTATGTGTAATTATATATGAATTTAAATACCAGGAAAAGAATTAATTTATATTCTATCTAAATTACCACGAGTTTTTTTTTCTTTTTGCAAATGTGCAGTGTAATGTTGGATAATGATGATGATAATTGTATATATAAATTAATTGTTAAATCGAGTTTTATAATCGATCTACTTTGCAAACCATTGATTTTTAATGTGTGTATGTACCATATGCGTCGCGATAATATAATAGCAACGTAATTCTAATACAAAGTGACGTATTGAAAATTATTTACTCGCTTAACTTTTAACACAGATCAGATGGAAAAATCCATTCATTTTTTTTTTTTAATCCAGTGACTTATTTTTTTTAAACAATTCAGTGAATTAAATGAATCAAAGCTAAAATAATCTTAATTTTAAAGATCTATCTCACGTGTTTTTTTTTTACTTACAAATAGCAATTGTCAAATGAAAAAATCGCGATCTCAAAAGTGCATTCAGTTTTATAAGCAATCGAATAAACAAGAGCTTAACAATCAAGCAGACGTCAAACAATTGACCTTTGTCGTTTTTTTTTTTTTTTTTTTTTTTGTATGTATAGAATCTACGAGAAACAGAACATTTTTATTTTTTTTATTTTATCGGTGCGTCTCATTCTTATCGCGAATTTTCTAGCTATATAAATATAATGTTAATCGTCAGTTTGTTCGATCGTGACAATGTATGTGCGCAGACGAATGGAATAATTTAAATTTTAATTAAAAATTACGTTGTTATGAATAATGATCTATATATTTGTTATGAAAGTATTGTGAAAACTTAGTTTTTTTTTACAATATATGTAAATGGGTATGTAATAAAATGTGATTATATATTTTAGAGTATCAATTTATATATATTCTAGACCATTCCAATTTGACTCAGTCCATTGACCAAGTTTTTATCAAATCGTCCTGAATTTATATAAATATGATGCATGGCAAATTTTTATTTACAGTTGAAATCAATTTCTTAATTTGTAAAACTAATTAATCTATCACATTATAGTTCATTTAAAAAAAAAAAAAATCAAATTCAAATCATTAAAAAAATTTGTTTCAAATATCAAATGAAATACATTTAGTTTAATTATTTTATTCACTTAATTTTTTATATTATACTATTAACAGTGGACTTTTTTAAATTAAAATCTATCATTAAACCCATCAATTTTGTCATGATACTTCATTATACTATTCCAAAGAGTAATCATTACACTATTCAAATCTAAGCAAACCTTGTATAGAAAAATATTTTGCTTTTACGTCATGTCAACAAAATTCTCTTTTATTACATTGTTTTGTTTTAATTTTATTAATTCGTATCTTAGACAATATATCATTAATAAATATTCAACAACATAATAATTATTAATTGTATATCACATTCATTATGCAGAACAATAGAAATAAACAAAGGGACAAAATATTATCAGATTCTTTAATAAAAGCAATGTAATATTAAGAGACACTTGTCTTTCACTGATCTTTCAAAATATATATATACTTCAACCCAAGGCTTATATTGTATTAACGTGTCATATGTTTACGTTTCTGCAATCGTTATGTCATTCTAAAGAGCCATCATCTCATGAATCTTTCTAAACACTTTACGTGATATTTTGATAACGCGTTAATAAAATTGTGTACTGCATGTGATGGTACTTGAAAACAATTGCATGACTTTTTGTTTCTCGTCTTGTCAAAGCATATGTCATATACTATATTAGACATATATAGCTATATCAGAGGTATATGCATTAAGATTTTCTTTTCACACAACAAAACTATCAAATTGATGCTTCTCATTGTCAATCGAATTTTCAAGGTTTTTAATATATATACATGCTTCTAATTTTTACTAACTTGCTTTTATTTATATTACGTGATTCAGGAAGTGTCTATGTAACAATACTTAACACATATGTGTAGGAAATGCAGATGTTGGAACTATATATAATAGGCTAAATTTACAATCAGCTGACTGTATATATATATATATATATATATATATATATATATATATATATATATATATATATCTAAGTTGTTTATCAACAGTTCTTAAACATCGTTAATAAATCGTTTTTAACTAACACATTTTTTCCTCATCCTAACTTCCTGAGTGCAATTTTTTTTATTTGAAACAATCAAGATTTTGTGTGTTTAAACAGTAACCTTGACTTACCTTAAAATTGTGTATTTAGAGATAATTAAAATTTTGCGATTTTAATTTATAACCGCGAACAAAGTTTGCTGCGCATTTTTTTTTTTTTTACCGATTTCATAAAACTAATAATAATGTACCAAAAAAATATAAACTATATTATATTGTATGCGTTAATTTATTATCAATAAGTTTGTTACAATTTTTGGATAAGTCATATTTATGATGACTATCATCAGCATTGAAAACTTTTAAAATAAAATTTTTAAGTTATGCAATTACATAAGTTGTTGCTCTTAATAATTAAGCGCCTCTAAAAAGTTAAAAAGACATATTTTATTATCTTATCGAACTGATCGTGTATGCTTCACGTGATAATTAGATTAATTCAATAATATGTATCTCGATTAAAAATGATTTAGGTATATATTCAATAACATGTATTGCAAAAGCAATGTACTCTCTCGTTACAACGCCCAGTTTTATTGAAATTTGCCAAAATTTCAATTTTTTTTTTAATAATTATGATTATTGAATCTAAACACTTGATTCAATATACGTCAATAAAATAAGTACTGCGAATTAGCATGTAGCTAGATATTTAAAACTACAATGTAAGCTTAGAACTATCACTTTAGCTCAAGTCAAACATCAAAAATCACTACATATATGCTCATGTGACATTAATATTGTCAATAACATAATATCTTATTTATATGCTTTTCTGTTACAGATAACCTGGAGGCAGCTTTTATTATTGTACGGCACTAGCCGCGTGGTGGGACTGGGTGTTGCCGTCTGTCATCGATGGGTTGAGGAAAACGGCGAGCTGTTTTTTTTTTTTTATTTTCCATCATTTTTTTTTTTTTTTTTTTTTTTTTTTTACAATTTTTTTTAAACCATTGAGGGGTGGTAGCTATTATCGATGAGCCATGCTGAAGGTAGTAGGCGCCTCGTGGCTGCAGACTCGCATATCCACCTACATACTCGTTGCGGTTGCCTTGATCGGCATCGTTGCTGTTATCATCGGCGAGTATGGACGGTTAGTATAAATATTGGAGTTTAATGAATACTTAAATGAAAAGTATATTTTATTATGATTACACGAAAATCTGAATCGATTTTATTATATTAAAGAATCGGAATATATACTCGTTTATATTTTTATTCATCATTGCAGAAAATAAAAATGCGAATCTTTTTTACGAAACTTAAATCGACAATAATCTTGTGATCTTAATATATCCTGTAATGTA
The DNA here is from genome assembly GCA_030522805.1 of Leptomastidea abnormis. NCBI lineage: Eukaryota > Metazoa > Arthropoda > Insecta > Hymenoptera > Encyrtidae > Leptomastidea > Leptomastidea abnormis. The sequence goes on from JAPYZE010001084.1 coordinate 17,568, forward strand.
TTAATATACAAGAAATGTATGAAAAATCATATAATTATATATGTGTTACAGCGTTGAGAACGATGGCACGTACTCAGCGACCGTCTGGTGGAAGCTTAAGACCGGCTACCGCATTGACTTCTGGGGTCAGGGTAACGATTTAGCCTCGTTGCCCTTGGGCGTGGCACGGGCCTATCACAAGACCGGAGTTCTCGAGTCCGGGTAAGTCATTGTCAAGTGATAAAATCATCACTAAAAAAAAAGATATCTATCCATTAAAATAATATATCATGTATATCGTATTTCAACAAGAACAGCTGGTCAATGGTGGAGATCGAGACGTCGCCAGACTATCCGGACGACGTACAGGCTTACGCTGCTGGATTACTCGAGGGCAGTCTCACCTGGCAGCTGATTCATCATCACTGGTACAATACCGTACGCGCTGCTTGTGCCCCTAGAGCTTCGCTCTGCCGTAAGATGCGACGATATCTTCGTGAGAATGTAAAAAATGCCAGAGAGAACGCGGCCCTTCTACGTTTCAAGGATCCCTTTTGGCATATGGTACGTGTGAAATCGATTGTTTTACTTAAAAAGTCATTTTTCAGATCAATTAAAATCTATAAATATGTCAATTTTATCAAAACTTATTTAAATTTTTTTAAAAAATTTTATACAAAATTATATCATTTAAAAATGCTGACTGATTTAAATAAATATTAAAAAAATTATATAAAAACTAAATAAAAAAAAATTCATGCCCGCAGGTACATCTATACTACGTGCAATTAGATGGTCTAACGGAAGGTTGGAGGTTCGCAGTTCAGCGAAGTCGTCACAACGCGGAAATCGATCCCGAGGATTTTCTCTGGCTGGCAATGGCATCGGATTTACCAGACCTCGAACGCGCTAATAATGGCACGGATCATCACATCTCATCCGACGGCATGATCGTACTTAAATCCATACCCAGAGAACATCTGCAGCCTCTATTACTCCTTGCGCATAACACCGCAGCGCCGTAAGTTTTTTTTTAATTTTTTTTTATTATAAATTTTAATTTTTATAATAACTAAATTATTATGATAATTAATTTGCACTATGGTCTTTTATTTTTAAAAATGCTAACTGAAGGAAAAAAAGCTTACCTAAGGTAAATTCACAGTGAAACCAATGTTCAATAAGATAATATTCATCAATAAACATAAAAGAAATAATAAGATAAATATTATAAAATCTAATTCATTTAAATTTTTCAATATTTATAGATACGCCCGAATGTTGAGACTGATAAAAAGGTACAAATTTTCGTATCACGTCTCGCCGGACAGCGAGTCAGCCCAAGTACCAGGACATTCAATCGTCATGAGCTCGTATCCCGGTGCATTATCATCGCAGGACGAAAGTTACATCATATCGGAGCCGAATCGCGAGCTCATAATTGCCGGTACCCCGTTAATCGTCGACAATCACAGCCTTTGGAGTCGATTACAGACCGAAGATAGGGTACGTGTTTTTATATTACATCAATTGATAATATATAAATATATCATCGAGTTCTTTCAAAATTATTTTAAATATATTATTATTATGATTGTATAACAGGTAATGTCAGCAGGGAGGATAATGGCAGCAAACCGTCTTGCCACCGACGGTTTAACCTGGTCCCGTTTGCTGGATCGTCAGAACAGCGGCACCTCGAACCGCCAGTGGGTGGGTGTTGAGCCTCGCACGGGTACGGTCAGTTTGGTCGAGCAGATCCCGGGTTTCACGCAGCACGTCTATCTCAGCAGCGAATTCCGGGCTGCGGGCTATCTAGGCTGTACTGGTGCTCCCTTCAGTCGTACCATACGCGAACTCGTGGGTGGCGAACGGGACGAATCGGTTGCCAGGGCTGAACTTCTTCAGATGCTGCAGGCCAATGTCAGCAGTGTCGAGGGTATGAGAAGACTGATGCGTGGAGATCTGGCTGGTAAGTGCTTGTATCAGGAATGTAAATTTTATTTTTAACGATAAATTATCGTTGAAATTATATATTTGCTTGTAGGTTTGAGTTTAGATGAAAAAAAGGTGGAGAACAGTGAGAGCCAGGAGATCGGCAAAGAGAAAGAAAAAGAAGAAGAAGAAGAAGAAGAAGGTAAAGAGAATGAAGAGGAATTTAGCGGAAGAACACCAGAAACTGATCAACCAACATCATCGTCATCGTCATCATCATCATCATCGAAACTGCCCGAGAACAGTTTCGAACTCGAGCAACTGTTGGCTTATCGGGGTGACCTTGCAACCCCAGCTCGACCCGTAGGCGTGATCGACACCAAACTCTTCGCCTTTGATCTTGACGGCCTTCAGACTTTTGATGCCCGTTCCGGACCACCCAGACGACCAACCGCCCCTGCCTTTGCCTGGACCACCAGCTTTCCCAACAGCTCGCATCTTGGACAGCCTGATAGCTTTCGTTTTGATAGTCTTACACCGAAATGGGTCTGGGTTTAAAAGCATACATACACCGCTGCGGTCTTGTGTGTTTATTATATAGATTGTGATGATTATGATCTGTCTTATATATACTTTACTGTGTTAAAACTGATGAAATGAGGTTTAAATGGATTTTTTTTAATAGAATTTGGATTGTTGTTGTTGCTGTTGGTGATAAGTTTGAAATAATGAACTTTTTTGTGAAAAAAAAAAAGATTTTATTTTTGTGAGGTAAATCTTAAACATTTGACTGAAATTTTATGTATTAAGATAAAAATTAATGTTACAGAATGAAGATTTAAAATTAGTGATTAGTTTTATTATTAAAAGACTTTTCGATTTTATTTTTTGTTTTAAAAGATAGAATATTGTGGCTCATATTTTATAATATCACGTGTACGTGCATTTACAATATCATTTCATTAGTTTCATCAGTTTATGATAGAATGAGACAATCATTGATCATATTTGCATTGCGGTAGCTCGAGTTTATGAACATCAGGAAAGTTGTGTTGCAATTTATTAGAAAACAATTGAAAAAAATTAATAAATTATTATTGTATCAATATGATTACAATCAAAATTGTATCAATTTTGAAAAAAAAAAACAATAGACAACGTGTAGTTTTATTACATGAATAATAAATTCGAATGTTCAATTAATCATTTGTACAATCGAAATAATAATAGTAATGATAAAAATGTTATATAATAAATAATGCAACTTTCCACAAGTCTCCATGTCAATCTCATATTTTGGACCTGACATATGCCGAGTCAATAGTCACAAGTGCGCTTACTTTATTAACACCTCAAAATTTTGCTTAAAATTGTCAGCTGCGATTAACTCGACATTTCATTTCGTCCAATGTGTAGTTTTTTAAATAATAATTTTAAAAAAAAATTTAGAAAATCGCAAGCTCTTTAGCATAAAAAAAAAATAAATGAATTTCTTAATATGTTTAAGTATAGATAAAAATTTTAGAAAATTTTTCAAGAAATTGTTGTTGTCAATCGATTTTTAGCGACGAATTTTGAATTATTTTTTTATACATAGATGGCTCACGCGATAGCCACCCAATGGTGAATTTTCTTTTTTTTATAAATAAAAGGTTTTTAAAAAGCACACAATTTTATTTTATTTAAATCTTAAATCCCTTATCTCCTTAAATAACTAATAATTAATTTTTTTAATCAAATTTTCTTTATTGATAAATCACATAATTACACAGTCATTATAAATGAAATACAATAATATATTATTAAAATTTCACGTCATTAAGGTACAGCAGCCTCAAATTCTGCTTCTTAAAATATATCGTAGCTCCTGTACAAAAGCCACCTTCTTCACGCATCTCGATCATACACAATATATAAATTCATCAAAGCTACAAAAGTTACGCTAAAAAATATATAAGAAAAATGACAAAAAATAATAATTTTTATAAGATTTAAGCGCTTATACACATGTAGCGCAAAAATAAAATATATAGAGGCTAAGAAATCGACACGTGCTCATTTCAAGCAAAAAAAAGCTCTTCTTCGACGTATCGAAAGCAGCACATAATATTTGCATTAAGGCAGAGCTTTGTACCTTTATCAAGGTAAGCTGTAACTCTGCCGTAGCGGGACCGTAATACTTCCCAGCCATATAGAGAGACGAATAATTTGAAAGACAGTAGGTCTTTTACCCACTGAATAATAATTGGTATCGTCTCAATGGCTGGCCGCCCCATAGACGCGAGCCGGGCTATTATCGCCAACCGTACGGCGAGCCTCGGGTCTAAACGCGTCCAAGGCCCCGGCAAGCAGAGAGCTTGAATCATTGGCGTCGATTTTTTTAAAATTATGAACCGAGTAACGATTGTAGAGGCCCCAGATGCTGTTCATTAGTTTACTATTGTATTTTAATGGCGTTGGTTCTCGACCTGTAAAAAATTGATGATTTTATTTTTATTATATTGATTAATTTGTGTTAAAGTTACTTTGAAAGTCGATTTTTTTATATGTATACAATAATACGTATATTCTCGGTACATCGCTGTGTCATTGAACATTTTTAGGTATATTTTATCGTAGGTGATAATTACGCGAGACTGATTTCTGCTTGTGTTTTCTTTGGATGGAAAAACTCAAGGGCGACTGATTGTTATAATCAAAAAATGAAGTATTTTTTGATAAATCATTATACAAAAATACAATTATGCAACAAAAACTGTCAAAAAAACATATCAGTTATTACTCGCCGAAAATTTGGTACTGAGCCAAAGGTACATAAAAAAAAAAAAATAATATAACGATGCCGCGAACGAATATTTTAAAGCGAATTGTTCAATCATTCATTTAAAACGTTAATACTTATAAAAATACCTTCTTGAAGAACCTTAGCTCCAAAACCACTGCCCTTGTTATCTTTATCTTCTTCCTCCTCCTTAGCGTTAAACGAGCTGCCTAAACGTTTGCGTACTTGACAGACGGCGAAAGCTCCTTGTGGTACCGCGGACATCCTATTGCATTCTAAAAAAAAGTAAAAATTGGTAATCAATATTATCAAGTAATTATGACAAGACAATGCATATATTATCATCAGCTCTCGTCTTGGTAGAACATTTTTTAATTTATAATAATGAAAAGCTTTTATAATTATAACTAACCAAGAAAGCTGTTTATTATATAGACGACAATCTACAAGGAAAACAAAAATAACTGTGTAAAATCGTCAGTAAATAATCAACAGATCTTACCAAAGCAGCTTAGTTAACTTTAAGCTGTAGTAAAATATGTATTTATCTCAATATGTACCTTCAATCAAGTTGGTAACAAAAAGCTTTTTAGCTGTGGAGACATACAATAACCCAACTAAAAACTTTTTTTCGCGATAGCTGTAAACTATACTAAACTATAATTACCCGTCTCTCTCAGAGCTTTTTAAATACATATTATTAGTTTTTCCCGTGTACTATTACAAAGTACAACTTCAAGTCGTTCCTTTATAACAGCGTTGGTACCACGCTTACAAGAAAAAATTTAATCCTTTGAATGAGAGATTTTAAAATATCGTTGAAAACAATTGTCTCATGAAAAATTAAAACAAAAATGCCATTTTTCTATTACAGGCCTTTTAATCGTTTTTTATTTTCTCTTCTTATTATTTTAAAAGCTCTCAAGCAAAGAATTATTAACTTTTTTTTTTTTATTGAACAGCTTAATATAAAAGTCTTATTATTACTTGGTTTCGTTACTTCGCTGCTTTGGCAATATATAATTATTGACTTGTAATCGGTAGTTTTAAATAACCAAATTTTTTTTTTTCTTATAAAGGAACTACAAATTTTACAATAAAATATCCTGATTATTCAACTTACCAACACAAGCTTCTCCGTAAAGCAGCTCCAGCAATAGCAGCACCAACTTCTCGATCGAAATCAGCGCGTCTTTGTTAAGCACTTTGGCAGCCTGTATAGCGAGCCTGTAAATTGGCTCGCTGCAAGCCTTTCTTTCTCGAGCTGAACCCACAAGCCTCATACAAGCTGTCCTAAGTTTATTTTTCTTCTTAATCGTTAATCACTGTGTGTGATATATGTATTGTAAAATTAACGATCTAAATTTTTATTGCACGATACCGATAGTGCAATATATTGATCGTAGAGTCGTGTACACACAGTTCACAAATAAGAGTTATTGAGTTCTCACTTTAAATCGGAGAACAATGTATTTAAAAGAGCGTAAGACGGTACATAAACTTTTACACTATTAAAGTGTAATCTTCGTCGTCTATTACACGGTACAGATAAAATATTCTTCTACACTGTATCGGACCTTGTTTTCCTTGTCGATTCAGTAATTATTATTATTCGGACAATACAAGATACCTGCATACATTAATCTCGAGAAAAAACAAAAAACGAACAAAGAAAGTAGTACAGTGAATTAAATTGTCTGAATGTATAAGAGTATGATGATAGACCAATATTATATCCAAAGACTAAACTGTCCTCGCTTTGCTGGCCGATGCTCGATTTATAAGTTTAGAGTCGACCAGTCGACTCTCTCTTATCTAATGTCTTATCGTTCCTCTCCTTTTCTCTCTCTCTCTCTTTCTCTTTCTCTCATATCCCAAGAACACACACACATACACATATCTTCTTTCTCTCTATCTTTTTCTTAACGGCATGTAATGATGACCCAAGCATCTCATCTTAGCTGTTCTGCTTTTTCTCAGACCAAAAAAAAGAAGAAAAAGAGGAAATGAACTGGAGTGGTGGTAGTGGTATAATGTTAGCGGTGGTGGTGGTGGTGGTGGTGGTGGTGATGATAAGCTGCCTTTTGCCCCCGCTGGCGCTATGTACATACTCGCTTCACGGGGAGTCGAGCTTTCTTTCTTATAAATACATACATACATAACACGTTTGCTTTTTAATTTTTATTTTTAAACTATACTCTTATCCGATTAATTCAACTTCTTTTTTTTTTCCTGGTTATTTTAGCGCGCAAATTATGCGCTTAAGCTTGCACACAGAGCTTTTTATATTATAAGCTTTAAGAAAATAATGTTTGAAGAAAGAGAGAGAAATAGAATAATATAATGTATATGTACATTTGGTATAACTATTATTTAGCTCTTTTGCTTTATCTTACACACACACCCAATTTTGATAAATCTCTTATAGTATACAGCTTGTATAATGCTGTTGATCAATTTTATTATGCAAGAGAGTCGTACAATTTTTAAACATCGAAAAATAAGAAGAAACATTTAGCAGACAATATTACTTATATCATAGTTCACTTCTATCTTACGTCGATAATATTGTACATTGTTTTCAAAAGTTCAAGGTAAATCAATGTCAAAGGTATAAAAAAAATTAAATTTGACAACGTAATCTTATACCGATAGCATATATCGCGAGTTAATAAGAAAAACTTCTTTTTTTCTTCATCTTAATACTTATATATTTTGTCAATTTTTGTGTGTGTGTTTATATTATATGTTATAAAGAAAGAAATTCGTTGCTTAGTGACTAGAAACCAGAGATAAATCTGAGTTTTATCTCCGTTTGGTTTGAGAAAAATATTTTGTTTAGTTGTTCAAAGACAAAGTATATATACAATGTATATTATGTATACGTGTCTTCTGACACGAATGCCCTGACATACTTAACATATAATTACAATTATAAGATTACTTTGCCCACATATAAATGTTTTGTCTTGTATTCAAAGTTACTTAGATAGCGATTCAGAAATCAATTGCTATTATTTACAAAGTTATAAAAATAACTAATAAATTAAATTGCTTAGATTTTTTATTATTCTTTGGCGAACTACAAAATATAAAAAATATTTTTTTCATCATTTTAACCTCAAAATGACATCTTTGGTAGAGATTTTGAGGTTGTCATGATGAAAAAATATTTTTGACCTGGTGCGGGAGGTGTTTTTGTGCCTCACCCGATGTTCTGCCTCGCTTCGCTCGGCCGAACAACCTCCGGGTGAGGCACCTAATAAAAATAATTTTTTTTTTCAACACCAATTTTCAATTCAAATTGGTAAATTACCAACTAATATCATAAAAACTCTTAATGATAAGCTTAATGATAAGCTTAGTCACGAAAACATAGAGCATATTATTCACAATATGTATTGCTAACTGGACCAAGAGATCATTGGTATTTTACAGATTAATTATTCTGCGTCTGCACCAGATTCAATTTCCCTAATCAGTTTAATTATTGCTCACGAGCATCATCATTGTAGTTTATTTTTGACTGAATCTAGGACACGGCATCGACTTAAGAACTTTTATTTTTCTTACTGAAAATTTGTTCAATTCAATACTAAATTACAATAACACATTAGGTATCGTAGGTGTCTTACATCATCTTTAATGAATATTTTATATTTTAAATTTGCATTGAAATGATTTAAAAATATTTTTAATTTATAAATTATTCTTTCTGTCGAAATTAACACTCTTTCAAATTGAAAAAAAAATTGTATGTACATTTGGTCGTTTAAAAATTAAATTTTCAAAAAATATTATTATCAAAAATGTTAAATTCCATTTAGTTGGAATAAAATCGAGTTGTAAAAGTTCTATACGTTTTATTCAAATATCATTTATCAAAAATTAGTCATTGGAAATAAATTGAAAAATTTAAATTTGAAGATGAAAATAATAATAGAAAAAATAATTCATTGATGTTACAGGTTGTTTAAAAAACTTTTCAACATTTATAGTTCCAAGAATATACAGGCAGATCAAAAGTTGCTGAATTGACAGAACATTAAATTTGCTGAATCATGCTGAAATAAGTTTAATAAAGTAACGAAAAAGGCACACATGCTTATGATGATAGACACTTAAATAAAAAATGTGTGATATTTAAATTGAAAAAATGATATTATTTTAAACGTCCAATAGAATATAACTTTTAATCCTTAATCTACGACGTATGTTAGCCACTTTCTCTCTCAATTTTTTCAAGTGAAAATTAAAAAAAAAATTTTTCTTTTATCGAATTAAATTCTAGCAACAAAATTACTAAATAACCATTATCTATAGAAATTTAAAAGGAGCATAATATCAAAATGCTTACAAAAAAAAAATTATAATCAAGTAAGAATGTTAAGAGGTAATCATCTGTGTCAACATATAATAAAAGTTTAAAATAATTAAAATAGATAATGCAAAATGCGTCTTAAGTAAAAAGCACACAATATTTTTAAAATTTTTCAAAAATTTGATATTTAAAGACCAATACTTGTCAAAAGCCTTACATGAATTCAGAAAAAAAGACAATTTTACGCAGGCGACGATAACGTCATTCTGAATAAAACTACTGCGAATATGCTTTTCTTCTGAAACTAATTATAGATGCATATACTCTTCAACTTTGCTTTATATCAGCAAGTGAGTACATGTGTATTAAATGACTCTGGCATCTATTGTTTATAAAAAAAAAAATATTTTTCGATTAGATAAATATTCCGACACAGTCTCTGTCCATCCAAAAATATTTAGCTCGTGCCAGACAGATACTATGCAAGACCATACTACAAAGCATCGTAATGAGATTTTCATGTATTATCCAGTATTTGTTTTCCTGGGGTTATCGTATGAGCGCAGGTTTTTTGACAATATTATAAATAAATTGAGGAAAAGAAAAATTAGCATAATACACGATAGAAATGATGTACCGAATTTTTTGGTATTACTTATACATAAGCCACTACTGCTGGCTAATTTCTTTGCGGGAGATTCATATACTGACTTATCTTCGTTTAATAATCACGAGCCGTTGTTTACGTTCTTCTGCAACAATGTATCAGAGACTGAAGATGATAAAAATTTTCAAGACTTGTTAGAAGGAGAGGCTTTTAGATAGATATATAGAAGAGTATAGTTTTAACATTGATCATTGAATTATTTTGAGATTGATAATTAATCAAAGTCAATATATTACTAAAACTATGGCCTTATGTGCTATCCCTGAAAGAAAAAAACTATAAATGAAAGTGATAAAAATTTTTAATTTCTTGCAAATTTCAATTTAAAATAAATATTCAAACAAGTTGTCTTATTTTTTAAAAAATAAATTATTTAAGACTATAAGATGTTCGGTTTTTCACTTAATATTTAAAAAAGGTTCATAAATCGCTGATAAGCAATAACATTTTTTTATAATTTTCAAGTAATAAAAAATATATCAAATTATAAAAAGGTCTTTACTTTATTTAATTTGGAAATTGATAAATTTGTAATTTTTTTTTAAACATGCACACAGCAATTCTATTCATTGTCAATTAATTTACATTTACGTCATTTCAGAAGATATAAATTTTGAACACTTGCGATTTTCACAAAAAAACCTTAAATATATCAAACTATATCTCACATCTGTATTTATAAATGATTTTAAAGATTTTAAAAAATTTTGTATAAAAGACATTGTCGTCAAGATTGAACTTAACTTTCTCTCTAATTCAATTCTTTAAAATGAAGTTAATTCTTTTGCTTTTACAGATCTGTTTAATATTTGTCCTGGTTTCAGCTCAGGTATTTCATATTAAATATAAAAAACTGATAATATCACTATTTTTTGTCATGTAAAAGTAATTTATTTTAAATATATTATTTTATCATTTTTTTTTAATCTTTTGAACAGGATGCAGAAGCTCCAATAACTGCTACAAAAACGTCAGATCTTGGTTTCATAGAAATGCCAAAAAAAGCGCAATGCAAAAGAGGAGAGGCTTGGAGCCCACTAGGCTGTGCACCAATAAGTGGCTATCAGTCTAGTCAAAGTAAGATAATTATTTTTGAAATATATATCATATTTTTTCACTTCTAATTTAATATAAAACTATATAATTAAATATAACGCTTTTATTTTTTTTTTCTTAGATTAACTACATTTATTTTACTGACATTGGGATCACTTCAAACAACACACTATGAATCTTAAGCACCATAAGTAATAATTTTTTCAAAATAATTAAATGCTGAACCGATTTTATAAAAGTTTATTGTAAAAGTAGTTTATTAATGTCGTATTTATAATAAATTGTAATACTTTAATTCTTGTATTTTGTATTATTTCAATGGCTAAAATTAAATATTTTTCGATTAATAATTACCTATATAGATTTGTTAAAGAACAGCATAAATTTTGGCGTTATTTTATCATATTAATCATTTATGTACTACACTTTGAAGACTTTTTATCATCACCATTATTTTAAGCTCTTAAAAAATCAAAATTTTAACCAATTTAAAATTCTAAATAAATTAAAATCTTATAGTTTATTATTTCAATTAGCATCAACAATTTTTTTTTTTTTTTTTTTTTAACTTCGTTTATTTTTATCACATTTTATGTACAAATTAATGACGTACATACGTGTGTATACAAGTGCAGTATGTTTGAAGTAAAACTTCTTAAGTTAGGCCGTCAACAGCCACGTGAGGAAAAAAACTTTGCCCCTCTCATTTCTGTGCCTACCATGCTTCTGTTTTACTCATACATTTATTATTTAAATATTTCTACTACCAATCTAATATTCGTTATAAAAATATAAACTTTTATAAGAAACAAGTAAAAAATAATTTCTAACACAAAATATATTTTATTAATGAGTATTGATAAACCTTGCTCTGCTCGGGCGCTAACTATACGCCGTATAATAATGTGACACTTAAGTCACACGTATCTTAATATATTATTTTAATATTTCGATAATTTTTCACTAACTATTTTGATAACATATTTGATTTTTTTTAAAACTACGTTAGTATATTGGTTCATTTATTTGCCTCAAAATAAGAAAATGTTTTTGTTAATTTCAATTTTTTATCTTATAAGTAAGTTTTAAAATAAATGTTCATAAAAATTTATTGCAACAATCAAGAGTTTAAGGTTTATCTTATATTAAATCAGTTATTTTTCTCAATAATTATATAAAAGTATTCTAAGAAAATTTTATGTAAAAAATGAAAGAATAAATAAAATTTCTATACTATTTGATTATTTTAATATTTTTCATATTTATTATATATTTATTATCGAAATACAGACAAAAAGTACAATATATAGAGTTTACATCGTATGTATTTTTTTAGCGTCATTTAAATTAAAAATATGACTTTCAAATAAATAAAATATACTGCTATACATAGAAAAATATTTAATTAAATATTTTCTAATCGCACGTTTAATTAGTAAAATTCGTAATATAAAGAGTCATATTTTTTTAAAAAAATCTTAAATTTTTTCATTGTTATTATGAATATTTATGTTGTTTGACATAAAACTCTATACAATTCAGTGATTAAAACTTATACAATAGCACTGTGAAAAAAATATGAAAAATTATCAAAACTCTATTTAAATAAAAATATTATAAATGTAATAGTATTGCAAAAAAGTAAAACAATAAAAAATGGAATGAATAATGTTAACTTAGAATAACAAAATAGAGATTATCAGATATAAGATTGTAATGAAAATTTAACCGGAAAATATAATCAATAAATGTATCTTTTAATGACTTTGAAAAAAAATTTTTGAATAATTTTTTATGATAAATAAATTGAAAAATTTGGAAAGATGATTGTCTTGCAAAAAATAATTTCATGCGCAAGGAGAAGCACTTCATCAATCCAAGAGGTTGCTGTATGTTAGTACCTGCAAAAAAAAAAAAAACATTTTCTTTTTAATGTTGAGAGTTTGGTTATTTATGAATTTAAAAAAATCATTACGCAAAATATGCTTATCTCTTAATCATATAATACTAAAAATTAGAAAAAAAAAAAATAATCACTAATATCTATTTTTATTTTACAAAATTCTTACCTCCAGAGCTTCCATTTTCTGCAAGGATTTGGCAAGATCTTCGACGGTTTTTTTATCCTTATTTGTTGCATCTGATTTCAAATCTAAGCTTATCAAGTACCTTAGCACATCCAAGTCATGATTATAAACTGCAAGGTGCATAAGCGTGTTGTTATTTTTATCTAAAACTTTGACCTTTTCTGTATGTGAAAGGACCATGCGAACAGCTTCAAGATTCCCACGTTTGACGATCCACTGCAATCCGTTCATCCCATTAAATTTTTCGTTTACGTCAACGCCTATTAAGAGGAGAGCTCGAATGACTTCGACATAATCCTGATCGTCTGGAGTAAGCTGTGACGCAGCAAATGTCAGGAGATTGTGCTCATTGTGATCAATTTTTGTTTTCAAATCCAGGCCAAGCTCGTGCAAGAGCATTATCATATCGACATTTTTGTCAATGATCGCTGCGAGCATACCGTGCATCACACCATATTCTTCATCTTCACCTTGCTTATTCTCAATTTCCACGTGAACTAATCGCACTAATTTTTGGCTTCCCGAACAAACAGCTGCGTGATACGTTAATTGAGCAGTAGTTTTTAAAACTCTGATTATGCTAGCATAAGTAACATTCTCCTTGATCATCCCGTTGATCAAGGAGCCGACAAAAATACGACTCCAGTAGCAATGTGCCATTTCGTCTAATATGTTTTTAGCGTATAAGAAATCATTTAGCAACGACGTTCCTCCATTATCCATTAAGACCTTTACGGCTTTTATGTTCTCGTATTTGAAAGCGTACATGAGCGGAGTCTTGGAATCATCGTCCTTCTGATTGACTTCGTAGCCGATGTCAATCATCAAACTGATGCACTTGTTCGATCCTTTGATAGCGGCCATGTGCAGTGGTGTTCGTCCAGCTCTGTCGTGGATCTTCTGACTGCAGAATCGTTTTAAGAAACTTCTTGCAAGATCAGTATCATCATACTTTAACGCTTCCAAGAATCGCTTAGTAAAACACAATCCATTTTGTGTGCTCTCAAACTGTAAACAATAAAAAGAACAACAAGAATAACAATATTATATATAATAAAAGGCATATATTTTCTGTTGTTTGTTAAATGGAAAACACAAAAATTTTATTCTTACCATTTTGGTTGCCATACTGGTGTAATACGTCAATAATAAAAACACTTTGCATAAAAATATGAAAACGATGAATATATTACAAATTAACTTTTCCACAAAATGTCCAAGGACGTGTATGTCGATACAGCTTGGTCTACTAGCGTCGCTTGGACTACTGATGTTCCATCACATTCGACTACTGAACGTATCTATATTTATGTATTGTAGAAATTACACGATAGGTATAGGTTGACATGTGTATATTTGATTTTATACAATTTGTCCAGTAAATTCAAAATTCACAAGCAATTCTTGTAAATTATCCTTTATAGTACAGTTAAATTATTTTTAAATATTTATCTATTTTAGTTTAGTAATTTATTTATAAATTTTAATGATAATCATCGGTTATAATTTTTAAAAAGATTATACAATTTCGTGAATTAATTTTCTTTTTAATTTACTTTTGAACGTAAATACATTAAAATAATAAATTTATTAAATTTATGTTAAATTTGATGCTATTGGATGCTTCATCTATATTGAAGGAAATTCGCATGAAATATTTTACTCAACGTATTTACTCAAAAATAATATAATTTAAGTTATAAAAGTAAAATCTATTGATATCTTCATTTAAAGATTTTGAGTTCATTTTATTAACATACTTTGAAAGTACGATTATGTCAGTATACACTAATTATAATGTAGTGTTACCGACTATTCCAACTAAGTTTTGCACTGATTTAAAGTTTAATTATGATAAAAAACTATTATTTAATTCTTGAATAAGCTCTATATTACAAAAAATAATAATTTCATTTTAAGTAATTTTTTTTATTTGTTTTTCAATTTATTTAATTTTTTTTTTTCACATTTTTATTTGTTTTCCTAGAGACATATACAATTATTTTTTAATGAACTTTTCGCAAATAAGTTAAAAAAACAGTATTCACAATTTATGCTTTGCATTGTTTATCAACGATCTACGCTCGAACGCCAACTTTCACACTCCTTAAAAAACATCTGTTTTTCATAGTTATTGCAAAAATACTGTATGTAAAAAAATAAAATGCATCTGAATGCTTTTTACTGAAAGAAGTATTACAAATAAAATGCATCATGACTTACGGAAGAAAGTTTTTATTAGAATCAAAAAAAATGTTGACTAAAGTATTATGGAATTAAAATATGATGTAATATAACGTAAGGAAGGATTAATCTAATCATGTTTTTATATTTTTGCCTTAGAATTTTTACATGACCTTAAGCACTTGTTTCTGGTTTCAATGAATCTTTATTTGAAATTTTTATTGTGTTTAAGATAAGACGTATACCAAATATCAATGATATTTCTTTTTTTATATTAAATAATTAGAAATTTAATATTGATATTAAAAATATATTGTTTCTAAAGAACCGATATGTACACAAAAAATATCTTATTTCATAAAAAAAGAATAAAAGTGAATAATAAAAATATTAATAACAAAAAAACTCAAAAAAATTGAAACAATTAATCAAGTGTTTACAAGCACCAGTAAGTAAAAACACTGGCAATTCAAATAAGCCTTGCAATGCACGTTATCGCTGTTAAAAATGTAGATATTTACAAAAGTTTGTTTAATTATCAAATTGTCATCCAAAATTGTCGTTGTTACGAGCCGCGACATTAAAAACTTTTCGTCAGTACAAATTTATTGTTCGACATGAAGGCAACGATTGTAGTTCTTTTAATTAGCTTGATCTACGCGACAGCTGAAGCGAGAAATTTAAGCAATGAATCGGCTAAGCCAGGCAATCTATTATTGGTAAATTAAAGAGTTTATAATTTTTATTCTTATTTAACAATAATTTACATTATTGCATTTTTATGACGTATAAATAAAAACATAAAACAATTAACTAGAAAATAGCAATTCTAGTGTTAAAAATCTTACATTTTTTTTGTTCCAGCCAAAAAATATTTATAACCATAATGAAATTAAAGATCAGGATAAAGAATCAAAAAAATCCGAGGAGTTGTCAAATGTAGCAGAAGTGCCAGCTGCTGTACAAAGAGACATTATATTCGCACCCACTCGTGCCCCTTGTCCTGATTGTTACAGGCCTGATCCGAGAGGAAATTGTCGGCCAATTTATGATTGCTATTATGATTAAATTTAATTCTATGTAAATATAGTGTTTAGTTATAGTATTATTTATTTATAAAAAATTACAAAAAAATAAAATTATAATTATTCAGAGAAAATTGAGATTATTATTATTTTATAAATATATGTAAATTAAACTTCAATTTATATTTTTAAACTTTAATGATTTTTGGTTTGATATATTATAAAGATTGTAAGTATGTTGATTTAAAAATAGAATGATTAGAAATCAATTGATACACGCGTAATCAGATCTTTAGTAATGGATTAAAATAGTTTGAAAATGATTATACCTGTCTTAAGGTATTGATACGTAAACGCAGGTGATAAAATAAAAAAAAAAAATAATAAATGTATTTTTTTAGTTTGAAATTAATTTAATTTCATTTAAAACTAATACTACAAGTTACTATATTTATTAAAAATTAATATGTATATAATAAACTTCATCTTATACACATGCATATATCGTGACAAAAATAAGGTTGATTCATCAGTAAAGGATTTGCTGCGATCGATATAAAGCCTTCTACAATCAATTGTATACCTTTATCAAATAGATAAGCCAGAAATTATCAAGAGTTTATAAGACAACATATTCATTTATTTAGTAGGAAAGTGTCAATTCTGCTGTTTAGACGTGTGTCCAGTAATAAGTACACAATTTTTTTCAAATTGAAAACGTGAAAAAAATGAGTAAATTATTATTTCTTGCACTTTTTATGTGCTTTATTTTCGTTGTAATTCAAGCAGAACGTTATGAAGAAGACGATTACTCCAAGGTATGATTTTATTGTGTTTTTTTGTAAAATGTCATAAAAAACAAATAAAAAAAAGAAAAAAATAATAATTCAAAAACAATTAATTAACAAATAATTTTAAAATTTATTTTACTTGTAGTTTCAAGATCCTAAATTGTTGGCAATCATCGAAAAATACAATAGATATGTCAACGACAAAAACAAGATTATACCCAATCATATAATAGATCCTCCTTCACGTTGTCCATCGTGTTACAGAAAGGACAAGCGTGGCCATTGCAGAAAAATTTTCGGTTGTGTAGAATAAAGGTAAAATAATGAGTGATATCTAAATATTTTTGATATTAAAAATTATATTGTATTCAAAATAAAATCTCATTTCTTATTATAATTTTTCAGAGATGATTCTACACAATGATAAAATGATTTCAAAGTAGTTTTTTTTTAAATTTTGATATCTATGTAAAACAAAAATATAAATGTAATAAATAAAATTTGGTGAATGGATTAACAGACAGTTTGTTAAAATAAATAGCTAAATTATTTCAATAAATTTTATCTCCAACCCAAATAGTAATTAAAAAACAAGTTTTCTTTTATTATTTTAAAATTTGATAAAATTCAAGAAAATGAAAATAATAATAATAATAATAACTATTGCTTTGTTACAAAAAAAAAATGCATTGCAACAATTTTATTTTTTTATCATTATAAACAAACATCGTTTTATAAATTTTGATAAAATTATAAATAAATATAATTATTACTATTTGACGTCAAAATGTTATCGTAACATATTTTGCACGCATATATTTTTAAAAAAATACGTAACGTCACCGTGATAATACAAAATTAATTACACCTGTAAAGACCAAGATCATAAAAATAAAATCATAATACGTTACAGCTTATACAACATTTGCGATGAACACGGAAATAAAGAAAAAAAAAATTACGGTTTCCTTAATATTTCTGATTTTAACAAATCCAACAATGCACGCAACAATTACATTTGCGCAATATTTTATAATCTAACTTATATTGATTAGCTATTGCCAATTTTTATTTTGATCTTATAAATTATCAAAAACAATCTAATTCACAATTTATCTTAAATAAAGATTGATATAAAATTTTCATTATATCTTCCTATAAAAGTATTTTGTAAAAAAATAAATAATTCTAAATATAAATCTTTTCTTTATTTCCAAGAATATACAACACACCATATACCATCACAATATAAATAATGCGCATTAAAAAAATTCTTATCACCAAAAGGAAAAAATAATTAAATCTGATCGATCGATATCACAATAAAAATAAAAAAAAAGCTTTAATCTATATCGATCGAGAATTGGATAATGCAACATAGCTATATTTAATAAAAAAATCGAGAAAAGTTTTACAACCCACCCATGCATTCACGTAACCATCTCTTCTTTCGCCCACTCCTTTACCATAATTATTATTAAACACACCTGGAGGAGCGTGTGTTTATAAAAAAGCAGGGTATATGGAGGTGAGAAAATCACATAACACATCTTGCTAACAAGAGACTGTCGAGAGATGATTTCTTTTTACGTTTCTGTTATTTCTATCGCGCAACTCGCCTAATTACGTAAGTTTGGTAAATACGTCGTGCCGGTATAATGAAGAAGAAGCACCGTTGTCATTAGCTGGGGGTCACGACCTAATATATTCTTTGTTTTTGTTTTTTTTTTTAAATTTTACAAATATCATCATCATTTTTTGTCGTCTTTGAATAGAAAAGCACCTACCCAAGCTTCATAAACTTTCCCGGGGGCTTCTTATAATTGTACAGGTGTGATTATAAAAGAGTTTATGTATATAGGTAAATCGTTATCGGTTAGGACAAGGTAACAATGCCCTTGAGATTCATAGGAAATAAAAAAAAAAAAAAAAAAAATAAGTTACATCCAGTTTTCTTCGACGAGTTTTATAGAGATACTTAGCTACATGGATAAAGTGTCCTTGTAAAACCATTACGTAAAATATCTTTGAATATATAAATTAAAAATAAAAGAAAACACGTTTAACTTTGTCACTACGAATATAATATAATTAATCTAAATTTAAAACGAGTATGTATATGGTTTATACACAAACTTCGAGAATGACACATTATATATTTTTTTCTAATAAAAACAAATTTATGATTAAAAATAAATCGATTTTAAAAAATCTTCAAACGATGAGTGGCCTGTATATCTTACATATACGCAAGTACATAAGTTTGCATCAGCATGCGTAACAACTCTCCTTACGGCATATCACTTTGTCACAATAATTTTTATCATCTTGCTCTTACGAGTATGTGTTTTAATCCAATCATGATATCACGTCAACATATATATATATTAAAAAAAGAAAAAAAAAACTGGCTGTATATAACATACATACTTAAAAATCTCGTTTTTTATCTAAAAAAAAGAAATTACGTGCTATATCTCCCCTTAAAAAACACTCGGCATTTAAAAAACGTGATTACTTTTAATGTGTGTACCAATAAAAGAAAGGAACCACTTCTATTTCTCAAATTTCCAAAACTATATCAAATCAGTTTCATCATCATCACTATCATCTTAACACACGTATGTCCCTTTTACATATATACAAATCGACCAGAGAGTCTATACTCCTATCAACCTCCCAAGACATAAAAAAAAAAGAAAAAAGAAAAAAAAAACGTATAAGGCTTCGGAGGGGAGACTCTACTCCTGTGGGATTATAAGGAGGGGATTGAGGGAGAAGAAAACAAAAAAAGGAAGACAAGCACGCATGTGGTAGGGCAAAGTTAGTGGTTACTTATCGGATTTCACTATATACCATTATGTATGCACATATATACAGACTGAGCGCCAGTAACTATTTTTCTCTTTCTCTTAGTATCCTATACTCTTTGGGCATAGCTTGACATGGGATTTGTGCTGGCACTTTTATATATTATCGAAGCTGGTACACACGCGGTACAGTCGATATACGAATGCCGGTTTGCCGGCATGGATATATAGGTATTATTAGATCTGCTGCAGTGGGACTATTGACTATATTGACGTTATATGCAGATAGAGATGGGAATCGGTATCGAGAGGTACGCGGTTTGTTATGAGTGAAGAGTGCTTATATCTACTTGTTGAGAAGTTGTCGTTATGCTGTTGTTGGTGGTGTTATGGTGAGGAGTATTATAGTGTGCTCTTGACTATTGAAAGGATAATAACTGCTCCTCATCTCTTTAATTTGTGTTACACGCTTCAATACGAAATTTACTAAAGCATGTAAATTTAGTGATAATGTAAAAAGTGTTAATTTGTGTTGGTTTTCTAATTTTTCTTTTTCTTTTGGATTTGTTTGAATTTATAGAAGTGATTATATTGAGGTAAATTTAATTTTAATACTCTCTTTTTTTCTTATTTAGTTTTTTATTTTCTTCTTTATTACTTTGTATGCAATAATTCAAATTCAATGAAATAAACTTTTCCCTTGACTTATCTATCTACGTGCAAGTTTGAAAAGTGCATTGACTTTTGTATATTACGTATGAATATAGTTTATAAGGAAAGAAGACGAGTGTGTATTATATGGCGTATATAAGGTGTAATTTGATAACTTGCGGGTATTGATCATACATACAGGTATTCCTTGTGACACTTTTATGTATGTATATCTACTAAGATAATACTTGGAATGAGGAAGTTTAAATCAAATTTTAAATAATTAGTGATTGAAATATTTTTTTTTTTTTGTTCTTGCACCAAAATCTTTTACTTTACCTGTTTTATATAGGTAATTGCAATGATAAGTATTTCTTATATCATCAAGTCAATTACATAAAACCGGTGAAAAAAATTAATTTTTCTTTTTCTTTATTTTAATTCTGTCAATGCTAAAGTACTTGTGAAATTCAATTTACAATAGAATTACAAGCGACTTTTAGCGATGAATGAAAAGTGTATGGTTAATGAATGTAGAGAAGTAATAATCTGTTAAAAGAAAAATGTTTATTGCTCAGAGACGTAAACAGTCGTAGTTAGTAATAGATATAATTTAGATTGTACATATGTATAATTTATCGAAAACTATTAATAGTACCTATCTATACAAACACACTAAATTTAATCTCTCAAATTGATATTTATTGACATCAAGTTTATATTTACATTCTTTTGCTTTTAGTAAATAATTTTTCGAGTTTTACACATCAGAATATTGGTATTTCTTTTTCATTTGATTAATAAAAATTATAAAACTGAAGATACGCGCTATATAGAAATTTTTAAAACTATTTTAAAAGAAAACCGCAAGTTATCAAGATAGCATATTCAATTCATCCATATCATAAAAATATAAATTTTCAGTAAATTTCCAAACGTTATTTTCATCCTTACTTAAACGATAAAACAAATAATAATAATAAATTAAAATATTTCTCATTCCTAAACACAGATGTCCAGAGAATAAACGTAGCATTAGTTCCGGGCGCACAAATATCATACACACAATCACAGTCCGCGGCTACTAATATGCCAAGAAAGTGACAAAAGAGGGAAATCTTGGTCTCCAAAGATAACAAGAAGAAAAAGAAGAAATAGCAGCAAGAGAAATATATATATACATATAAAGTATAGTGTAGTATACAGGCTTATCTGGCCAGCTACGTCTGGAATTTTTTATCTTTCAAGAAGGCCTTTACGTCGCTCTTGCAACCACGACGTCAACTTTACGACGAGGAGGACGTCGTCGTCAACTGCAGCAGGGTCTGCTATACAGCAGCAACCCGCATTATCAACGTGAGAAATGGCCGACCCTACGATACAGACCTTCTGCTGCCGGCACAACAATCGTACGGACATGGCAATTGTTATAATGGACGAATTTAATTCCGACGCCTATAATACAGTCTGCTTGATATCGTCTTTCATTGGTATACTTGGAGCGGTTTATCAGGTTATTTTATACTTTTTACTTTTTTCTTCTAATAATATATCTCTTTGGATGTCTAATTGTATCTATAATTATGTGTTTGTATTATTGTTAATTTTTGAGGATCTATGGACAATTTATCGATATGTGGATACGCGATCGGATTTTAAATATTGCTGTTTTGTCAAATGAATCTTCATTTTATTTTTTTTTTAGTTTAGTGTGTAGAGATGTAGATCGTGTTATGAAGACGAGATTTTCTTTTTTTTGAAATGTAAAGTTGTGTCAATGTTTACTCAAGTGTTATAGTTTAAAGACACTTTGTTCTATGTGACCTATTTTAAAGAAAAGAAATTTCGATAATTTATTTATTTTATTTTTTTTTTGGGAGAATTTATGCGATTATAATGTTACAAGTAAAAATAAAAATATTACGAAATCAGTGAATTTGTGTCACATTGTTACAGATAACAATATTTATGCAAGCAAATGTGTTACAAATAAATATATGTGTACACTCATAATTATGATTTAAACTTTTTCTAACGAAACATTTGATATGTTAAATAAAGTTTGTTATAAAATGCGTTTTTAATTAAGATAGCCGTGAACATAAATTACGTAAATTTATGAATTTCAAATGAAGCTTTAACCGTGTGTGTTCTAATTTAACAGTCAATCAACGTAAGGCTTATAGCTTTTGAGATGTATATAATATAAAAAAAATAAAAATCAATAAATCGACAGATATCATATATATTTACGCGGGAGGAACTAACAGAAAAAAAATCACTTCGTGTCATTATAAATTCAATGTGCACAAGTTAAAATTTGCAAGTTAAACGTGTTTGTCTTATGTAAGTGTTTATGTGTACATATAGGTACTACCTCGACAAGAATCAAACATTCCACACAGATGGCAAGGTTTTTCTGCAGCTCGAGGGAAAGAAATTATCATGTGGTTAGCAGTGGCTGACCTTCTAGCGGCGTTAGGTATTCTTAATTTTATTTATTTTTTTCCTTTTTTTATATTTATTTTTTCATTTCGTACTGCGTAAAAAAATAACATTTTTCTTTTTCTTAACAATGACTTTCTAAGTCTAATTAAATAAAATTATGTAAATTTCATTTTAAAAAATTGTATCAATTTGTGATTAGGTGTATTCATCAGATCGGCACTTTGGATGAATTTTAGAACAATAATGCCACTCGAGGATGAAACATCTAGCGTTGTTTTCTGCGCTGCGACATCCGTAAGATCTTGCAATTCCATAACAAAAAATAAATACCCAATTTAAAAATAACCATGTCAATAGTCCAAATAAAATCGTCTTTAATATTTAGGCATGGGTGCAGTACTTTTACATGGCCACTTGGATTTGGACATTATGCTACGCGATTGACATGAAATTATTATTGGGCGAGCGAGTTGGACGACCTTTACTATATCACTTTTTTGCTTGGGTCTGTCCAGGCATCCTCACGACAGTTGGTCTGACCTTGCTGTATTACCCCGATGCCGAGTGAGTATGATATTTATAAGCATAGATATACACTGACAATTTAATCACATTTATATAAATTCCCTTCTTCATATTTATTCTTCAGCTGTCACAGCCTGACAACCTTATCCTCAGCCATAATGAGGATCTTGCCAAACTACTTCGCTACCTACGTCCTCTTAGCCACGGTGATGTTACTCAATCCTATCCTTTACATTCTATCGTCGAAGGACTTGAAGAACGTGGTGACGTGCAGTACCGCACAAATGACTGGCCGGGAAAGGAAGCTCTTCCAGACCGTGAGACTGAAATTCGCAATGACGAATCTTGTCTATTACGTATGCTGGACGCCGAACCTCATTAACGGTATACTTCTCTGGACTCTCTGGTTCAATCTGCCGATCAAGGTGATAATCACCCTCTGGTATATAATGGTGAGTTAAATATTTTTTTATGCTTGATTGCTTGGTGACACCACCACCACCGACACTCTCGATTCTATTTCGGTAATTTGTATAATACTCACAAATCGCTCTCGTTTTCCCTCTGCGAATGATCGCATCGTCGTGTGTAGGCCGTGACTAATCCTCTCCAGGCGTTCTTCAATGCACTCGTCTACAAACGCTGGGGTAGGCGGGAAAGATTTCGCATGGAGTGGCTCTACAAGCTCAAAAGACTCAAGTCCAGCTACTTCAGGCGTACCGAGGTCACCGAGACCTCGCCCCTCATCGATGCAGCCCAGTATCGAGCCACCACCACGAGCATCAATGGCTCGTCATCTCTGTAATGACTCTGTGATATATATACATACATATACATATACATAACGTACATACACTGGACACACGACAAACTTCGAGTGCATACACACACTCTTGCGTTCTAAAAATGTCAAAGTCGATCGAACAAATTGCTGGACAAATCACTTTTTTTTCTTTCTATTTTTATAAAGTTTAAGAACTCAAGTGACTATAGTTGAGGAGTGGGATTATCGTGTGCAAGTAACCGATAAAAATAGAATTAATTGAGTTTGACAAGATGTTTATTCTTTCAAAACAAATTTGCTATTGTTGCAGTTGTTGCTTTCTTTTTCATTTTTTTACAAATTACATATATACATTCAATTACAGCCAGTGTATTTTATACAGCTTGTAAATCGATTGGTCACAGCTGACGCTCTTGACGATGATGATGATATACATTGCTTTCATAATTCGTATGCTCAGCGTGAATAATGTCGAGACAAGCGATTTATTTATGTACAAGAATTTGCATACTAAAACTCATCAGCTTTATTATTTTTTTTTTCTTTTATATAATTCTATACAAATTGTTTAGTAACAGCTTGGCGCTGCCGTCCATATAATAATTTAGCACCTTGTAAAAATGTACTCTTAAGAAAATAGATAGTCTTAAACATTTTTTTTTTCTTATGCAAATAAATTTTTCTTTAATATACTTCTGAGTTTATATTTTCTTCTCTCTAGTAGTTACTAAATGTAATATTTCTTTCAAAAATTCTAATATCTAGTGAAATTCTATTTTCTGATCTCTATTGAGAAAATGAGATGCAACAATTTTGAAATGTATAACAGTGAGATTTTTTTTAGAATTTTGTAATAGTTTTTGTCAAATAATAAGATTTCTATTGTTCGATGCTAATATATATCACAATAAGAGTGATCTAAGTCATGTTATTACTCTCATTTTAATTTTAACGTAATTATAAATTATATTTATTATAGACAAAACAATCTAAAGTTTTCATATCGATTGTTATTGATATTAATACTTTATAATAATCTCATTTGATGGAAGTATTAATAACCTTAGGAATTTACTTTTTTTTTTATAATGAAACAATTAAAAAAAAATTATAAAATTTAAAAATCACAGAAAGTACCAAAATTAGTTCTGCTAATTTTGATAATAAAGATTACTTTGTGCTAAAGAATGTATAAATCACATAAAGTATATATTGATAGAATTTTTTAAAAGATTTATCACTGCTTAAAAATTTTTTTGAAAGTATGGGAGAAGCACTTGTCAAGTAATTAACTAATTTCAAGTCTTATAAATAAAATTTATAGATTGACTAAAAATAATAAAAAGCAGGTATTACTTAGTAGACGGTTGGAGATGGTTTTGTCAGGATGGAAGATCTGTATTTCCAAGAGTTAAGGATGTAACATCACGCACAATCATTTCAGCAATTTTCCATGCAGACTCTTCTTTTGCCTAAAAATAATTATTGTATTTAATAACTCTCAGTACTCTTGAATAAAAAAAAATGATAGATTATCAAACCAACCTTATCATGTTCTATATGCACCAGTCTCTTAACAGCTCGAGACAGACGAGATTCTTTTTCACTTTTACGCCATGGATCAGGTTCTATTTCGGTAACAAATCGACCTAAGTTATCGACGTATCCGACACTTAAACTAAAATTCAGTTTTGATTTTAGTAATTTATGAATAGAATTATTATTTTTACAAATATGTAATAATTATAAATACCTGCACTTATTTCGTTTCCATAAAGAATCTGGATCATACAGTTGTTTTGTATCTATTCTCATACTTCCATTGACAGAAGAACTATATTTTGTTGATCTTTTATCTTCATTGTTTGTATGTGCAAAACTCGTTGTATGACTTACTGAACTTATTTCACTACTGCAGTCAGACTCTACAATAAATATTATATTATTTAATTATGATGTAAAATACGTTATTATATTTTGATATATTAATGTATAGATATACCTGCTCTTCTGATTGAAGGGTGGAAATTTGCATAGTGACTACTACTTTGAACACTATTAATTAACTCAGACAAATACTTATAAAATAGTTGCGATTGTAAAAAAGTAGGAAGATAATGCTGAAAACATAATGTTTGCTTAAAAATTGTAAATACACATGAATTAACAACATTGAACTACTGTTTGTGTACTAACCCTATTTAAATAATTATAAACAATATAACATGGTCGATCAAAACAGTCAGGTTGAGGTCCTTTTCCATCCTCTCTACAAATATTTTGTTCAACTTGAAAACGTATTCTATCAGTAAAACCTAGTGGCATTGTTGCTTGTAGACTAAAATACCTGTAAGAATAAAAAAATGAATAAAAGATTTTTATAAATATTTAATGAGTAATTATATATGACTTTCAATTACTTGTCGTAAATTATGAGAGCATCTGCTTGAGCTTCAGTAAAATCTGCTGATTCTCCTTTTTCCAATAAATTCTGTTTGTAATTGATTGCAGTCATCCAAAAATCTAATAATTCTCTTTTATTTTCTATGTCCATAAACTGTAAATAATTTTTCTAAATATATTGAAAAAAAATTTTATATTTATAAAAAAATATATAAATTACCTCCATAAAATAAAAAAAGGCTGTTTCATTATACAATATATCTGCTAACTGTACATCTCCACTAGTTAAAACATCAATTTGATGCTTACAATGAAAATCACTCCTCAAGAAGTCATTAATATACCTGCAAAGTAAATTTAAATTTTAAATTTAAACTACCATACTTAACAAAAGTTTTTTCTTTTAAAAAATTACTCACTCATTTTCTAGAATTTTATAAACAATTTTTTGAGTTTCTGATAAATACTTTATAATAAGTTCAACATTTTTATCTGATACAGCTTTTTCTAAATCTGCTTTTAATTCTTCAGGAATTCGATTAACACCCAATGCATCTTTAGCTAAATACTTTTTATACGTGTGAATTGCATCTTGCTGTAATGATGATCCTTTGCATTGATGAAATTTACAAACATTTTTGCTATCATTATTTACTATTGGACTAATCTTTGGAAGATTACAATTTGATTCAATTTCATTTGTAGTACTCTGAGAAATTATTTAAATAAATCAGTGCTTTTTGAATAATAAAACTCAGATAAATTATAAATAAAAAAGTACATGCAGTATCAACTTACCAAAATTTGTTCATTATTATTTACACTGTTATCTAGAGATAATTTATCAAGTTCAAAATCACTGATGCTACTAGATATTATGCTACAGGCACAGTTATCAACATTTTTGGAAATACTTGGAAAATTCAAAATTTCTCTGGTTACCTTACAACTATCATTACTGTTTTCAATACTTTTTTGATTATAGTAAGCACCACAAAGACATTCCATTTCTAGCCAAAACTTTATTAATGCAATCTCCTTTTTCGAGTCCATAAATTGGATAAAGTAACCAAGGGCACTTTTGTCCGATACAACTTCTGGTAATGTTTTTGACAAACGAGAATGGAATGAGTTGATTTGGCTTTTCCCATCTTCAAACACATCATCTTCCTCTTCCTCCTCGAAGCTGCATATTGCAGCTGGCTTCGATGCCAGAGAGGTACCCACAAATTCATCTCCAGTTGACTCTTTTGGGCTTGGAGATTTAGCAAGAGAATTTTGCGAAGATCTAAATCTGTCTTTGTGCCCTTTAAAAGCATAAATATAATTAATCACAAGATTAAGATTTATAAACAATAAATATTAAGTTTCAAAAATTTGTTTTCAAAGTTCTACATAATTTTTAATTATGTTACCCAATTAATTAAAAGAAAATGAAGTTAATTACAAAAATTAGTTGAAAACAAATTTAATCAATCTCAAACATAATACGATATATAGCAATAAGTGACTAATAGGTCAAACATTTTAATAAGACTGACCTCTTGCTACTTTCAATTCCCAATAAACCATTAAGTATCAGCAAGATAAGCCAGCAGTTCCTCTGTGCTTCTCAGAAATCAAGATCAGCAAAAGAAAAAAAGAAAAAATTTGCAAGGCGATACTCTTACAAACTCGTGAGATATAACGTGACACCCTCTTGATAAAGAAAAAAGAATTCAAAACTCCTAGATTTTTGCAAGAACAACTTAAAATCTTGACTTGAGTGACTGCCAAGAAGCAAATATAAACGAACGTCCGGCTGCTGCTGCAAAACCATGCCTTGTTTTCAATGAATTATCACCATCCGGAGTGAAAAGCTCGCATAATATACAAGCTGGAGCAGCCGGAAGTATCAAGAGTTTCGATTACGATCTCTCTTGCATATACCCATCGCGGATCGCGGGGGATATAGAGTCAACAAGTAGGTGTATAAACATAAGCGGAGCGTGTATGTATATGTAATGTAGATATAGGTATATATAATACAAGGGAGAAGCTATGTCTATATAGGTATTTAAAATTGGCATTATTATGAGGTTATGTGTAAGGGATCATGTTTATATACCTAAATGTTTACGTATGTATGTACATATATTGTTATGATGATTGTTTACCAGCTTTCTTAAAAAACTGCAACATCGTGCGCGGTCGAAGGAATCATCGTTGAGGATCCGTGGCCGCCGCTGACGTGGTGAGCAAGGAGGAGGAGGCAACGATTAGACTCCGCCTAAGCATAAGAAGGCAGAGCACGGAATCTTTGCACTTGTTCTCCTCGACGACATTTGATTCTTATACTACACTTGTTTAAATTCCAAACCAAAGTTTTTTTCTCTATCTCCTTCTAAAGATGATTTTGATTATATAGACTCTTCTTTTCTTTTATTGAACTCAATGCGTCTATATATTATGTATGTACTGCTATACTATATATAGGTACGTTGTACAACAACAAATAAGTTATAATAACGACCGTGGTTTTAACAACACAACTGTATGGACGTAGGTTGCTTGCAGGTTTTAATGCGGGTGTATTGCGGGCGGGACGTAGTAGGTAGTAGCGCGCGGCGGAAGGCTGGCCCCGACTAATAGTCGCGGAGTGTCATCATCACGCGAGGAGAGGCTGTACGGAGTAGGGCATGTGTAAGCAGGATATAGGTATATATTATGAGGATTGAGATGAGCAGAGTACGCAGCACCGGTCCGCGAATATATAATAGCTATATCTATTTGAAGATACGTATTATGTATATTTGTTCAAATAGAAAGGACAGTATACCTACTTTATAAATAATTATAATTATAAGAAAGAGAGTTTGTCAACATTGTCAACGATAATGATGGTGTTGATAATAATATATGTAATTGTAAGAGTAAATGTGATGATAACACTTTAAAGGATGAGCATTTATATGTATAAAGTGAATTTTGTTATTTGCGTCAGTAGCAAACAATCCGTAATATATATATTATGTGTATAGGTCTTTGACGAAGTGAATCTTCTTTGCCAAGGCGCATGCGCTTATATTTTTCTGCTATATGGCGCGAAATTGCAAATTTGTAAGTGTTATGCAAAAGTATACGGAAACATTGAGGTATTAGTAGTTAGTACATCAAAATATTTTTTTTAGCAAATTTAACTACAATATTAAATCATACTTATAACAATATAAGGCCTGAAAGTAAAGACACTTTATTTTTGACTATAATATTTATTGGATTTTGAATTATCATTTATTATACTTTTTTTTTTTTTAATATGTTTACACAGATTTTAGATAATTAGTACGACATTTTTGGAAGAAAAAATTTTTTTTGCGTTTTATTTTACATTTAGTATATTTAATCTATGTGGCCCAAAGGCTAATTTGTATAAATCTATTCTTGCTTAATTAAGTTCAATACTTTTTAAAAGATTATATATAATACAATTAAAAAAATAATTTTTTTTCCAAATTCTGGTATTTAAAGAATTAAATGCACTTATTTAAAAAAAAAAAAAAAAAAATTAATAAGAGCTCTTCAACATAAAAAACAGCTGTTAGAAGTAGCCCCTTTTCATGGGTACACAAATCTTCAAATTGATTAGTCTTTTATTTAATAGTCTTTCATTCATCCATTTTTTAAAGAACAAACTTTAAAATAATCTAGTTTAAAAAAAAAAGCAATTCTATTAACATTTAAAAACAGTACATTAAATAATATTAAATAAACTTGAAAAAATATATCTTGCAGATAAGTAGTTTGAGCTTTAGGACCGTATTTAAAATTTGATCGAATAACCGGTTTTGAGTGCATTTTAAAATTCGATGAAAAAATCGATGGAGCTGAATCACACACTCTTTGAAATAAAAGTCAATGAACCTTTTCATCTTATTTTGTTAATTTTATACAGGCAATAATTTATTGCACGTATACAATAGCATTTAAATTTTATAAACGAATGGATTAAGCTATACTTTTTTTACAAATGCAAAGAACAGCAGCAAAGGTAAATATTTTCTTAGCTTGTAAATGTAATATGTCTTACTTGGACGTTTGGAGGCATTCGATTTGTGTATTGACTTTTTGCCAAGTTGAAATCAATTTTAATTAGCTATTATAATTTATTATTGCTACTTAAAATTTCTTAAATGGTTCTACATAATTTTAAAATTTAAAAAGTATCCATGTCTTATAAAACAATTTTAATATTTTAAAATTTCTTTAATAAAACTTATACAAGGAAACTTAACAATACAACAAAACCTCTACACCTGTATAAGTATACACATCTTAAAAAAGTAAAAAAAAAAATTCTTAAAATTCCTTAACCATATTGACACGCGACAAAACAAAACCAATCCAAGTACTTATACCGATTTCCTGTAACAACTCTGAAAAAAAAACCCTTCTTCTCTCAACAAGTCCTCGAGAAACCGCGAAGCAATTACAGCGAACAAACACACACTTAAAGAGTCGCGTTGCATAAACCACAGCCAAGAAAGATATACTCATCTCCGCGGTTAAACAAAAGATTATATCCATCTCTATATAATAGCCGCTCACATATACATACATTCGTATCATTATATCATACAATAATGATTACCATCATCATCATCATCATCATCGCACTAGCAATCTCTCTTTACCGAGCTATAAGTACACACTCATATAAAGAGCAAACTATACCAATCCCACTCTATAATACCTATACCTACACATTACTACGATACACACCCCATGCCGTCAACCACATATCCATCATGAAAATTGCCTAACGACCTTGACCTTGAGCCGTCCATATAAAGGAGAGGAGACTGAGGATGGGTGTAGGTACACACATGGAAATACCAAGGAGGAGGGCCGGCTCTTTCTGTCAAGTCATTTATAGAAGAAGGTCGACGTCCTCTCGGCCGTTCGCCCGATGGCTCGGCATCACACAATACCGGTTCTCCAACGATATACAGTAGATTATATGTATGTATGTATGTGTGCACAGCGTGCCAAGCTACCTGTCTCGTACCTTCGTCCCACCTTCTTTTTTTTCCCATCTTTTTCTTCTTCGTCTTCTTCTTGTTCTTTTTGTTTGGTTGGTTGGAGAAGAGCCAAGGTGCAAGATGCTCTGTCCAGCGGTTGCTGGCTCATTTTTAGATTGTCTTCGGAAGACGATAGGTGGGTATATATCACGGAAGAAAGATAAGAAAAGCATCAAACAATACTTGTATTTACATTGCTTTTCAATCAAGAGGTGATTCAAAGGTATGGAGCGACAAGTGTTATTTGATTACTGTTACTGTTGCTGCTTGATCGCGATTACGTTAACGCAGCTGGCCAGTGCTAAAGCTGCACCTGCTGCAGGCGCCACTTTCGATGAACGTCAAGAGGGCAAGGTCAACGTGCAAATTGACGTCAAGGACGTGCAGATAGTTGCTCTCGTTGATTCTGATATGTTTGAGGATTATACGGTAATTATATATATTATAATGTTTTTTTTTTCACTCGTGAAATTTCTTTCTTTATACGTAAAAAAATCATTATGAAATCGGTAAAATCGTTTAAAATTACGGAATCGCTTGAAATTACCTAATGATTTAAAATCAGTGAAATTAATATCAAATCGATGATCGCTCGTGTGCTCAAAATCACGTTACCTGCACTCGTTGGAAAAAAATAACGTACTATACAAGTGTGTAAAACGATTCTCAAATTGCGTGAATCGTTTTTTACATGCACTTGTATTAAAATAGATATTTTTCTTAACGCGTAAGAATTTGGGATTATAAAACCTTGTACATATGTATAATCAGGGCATAAAACTGTTTACTTTCAGAATTACGATTACGCCTACGATTACGCAGACTTTACGATAAAGCCAAGACCGACACCTAGCAAGCCTCCCAGCAACACTACAGCCGAGACCAGCTGGTCTACAGCAAAACCAGCTGATAACTCAATACCGTCAGACTCCTTCAGCACAATTACATATCCTCAGTCGTCACCTACAACAGCTCAACCTACAACAGCCAATACTCCTACTACTACATTAGCAGTTGCTGTATCACCTTCAAATTCAAGTGTACCAAACTTACAGCAGGGAATCGGTAACTCTACGATTCTCGTAATACCCGAGCTCGTCGTAACTAATGATACTAATGAAGCTGTAACAACAACAACGACGACGATTACGAATCGCATCGAGGCCAGTACGACAACGACAACAACGCCAGCTCCAACGAGACAAGCTAGTAGTACCAGCATTAATGACATTAATAGTACGACGGTAACGAGTGAGATCGTCAAGCCGGATGGAGAGAAACGACCCCAGGTTATGGCGGAGCCAAGGAAACGATGTCCCGTTGGCTTTCATTTAA
Organism: Leptomastidea abnormis; assembly: GCA_030522805.1. NCBI lineage: Eukaryota > Metazoa > Arthropoda > Insecta > Hymenoptera > Encyrtidae > Leptomastidea > Leptomastidea abnormis. The sequence goes on from JAPYZE010001084.1 coordinate 50,411, forward strand.
AATCCGGCAGATGCTTCAAACGACGGCTTTCCGTGATTTCGTAGGTTATTATACAGAAATATTATATAATCTATAATTGACTTATCCTTTTATATTATTAAATTATAAAAAGGGAAGATCGTTTAGTATCGGGTACCCATAGTTATTTTACCAATAACTTATGATGAAATAGACCGTTTTCCAATTAAAAAAAAAAAGAAAAGATTTTGTGCTATTATAAAAGAGTAACTCTTGAAGTATGTTAATTTGATAAAATGCATTTAATCCGTCTAGTAGGTTAGCACGATGTAGTTTGGAAAGAGAGAAACTTTAAGTGGGTTTTTCTAGATGATCTTCTCCTAATATATATTGTACGTAAATGCGCTAATAAGATAAACGCTGGTGTCTATACATATAATTATTAAAATTTTTAATAAATAATGCACGATGAGCCAACAGTTTTTGATAATTTTAATTGTTCAGTTGGTTTCATTGTCATTATCAGAAAACCATGTATTGTTCTTTCAATTCATCATTGTTTTTAATATAATATTGTGATGTTATTTTTTTTTGTATTGAAATTTAAAAATGTATGATTTGAAGATAATATGTATAATTGTAATTTTTGTTTTGTTTCATTTTTATGTGCAGACCAAGATTGGCAATTATGAAATTGATGCCGGGACTATTGTCTAAATGATCCAGGATCAATCAGTGCAGTGGCTATAAGAAAACAGCAATCTATTAAATTATTGTCACAGTAATAAAAAAAAAAAAAAAATAAGGATATGGTATCGATACGATACCGATCGTCCGAGAATACAACATCATGACATATAATAATGAAGTTCCTAAATGAATATTCATTTTCATTTTCTCTATTTTTGTAAGATTTACATATTAGTTTTTAAGTTTTGCTATGAATAGAATGTACTTAAATATCAATATTTCTCGCCATATCTGCCTGTGTGTGCTATATAACTGTATTAGTAATTAATAAATCAATATATGAAATGAAATTTTTTTTCCATACTTTCTTTTATTTTCCTGTTATTTGTCCTATTTTTTTTTATTAATTCAATTTCTAAAATTTAATCAATAACTGCGTTTCTATAATTAATTTAGAATACCCCGTTAAAAAAATTCTATTCTTGATTGATGTACGAATTAATTTATACGTATAACAACAAAGTATTTAAAATTGTTTAAAAAATTGAGTCAGATTTTAAATTTTATCGATTTTTCTCTATAGACTCTACTCATATCATAATTTACTACATTTAACCTTATTTTTTGTAATGAAATTAAAGTATATTTCTTACATCATCAATACAAATGAATTTACCAGACAGTCATCCACGTAGTCACCCAAACTTTAATTGTCCCCCAAAAATTCAATAATTCCTTCCAAAATAATTCCAACTCATCATTATCACCGTATAAAATTAAAATTACACATACATAGCAGTACATATAAAGTGATCAAAGCAGCACTTGCAAAAGCCCTCGGCACTTCCTCGTTCCACCTCTCTCTCTCTCTCTCTCTCTCTCTCTCTCTCTCTCTCTCCCTATACCTCAGCAGCCGATCCTCTCGCACGGTCGGGATTAAAAAAAAAGAAGAGTCGACAAGCAGTGGTAGTCGTAAAAGTGGGGGAGAGATGAAGAGGAGGAGGAAGAGGGAGGCTGCGAAGCCCATCATCGGCACATATACAAACATATATTCCCTCCTCGTATTATGTACGTATGTATGTAAGTATATACGTAGTACGTATATGTGGCGGCGGCGACGACGACTACGACGGTAGTGGTTCTATAATACTTCGGTCGAAAAGCTGTGCGTCCGGTACCGGGTCCCAGAGCCAGTTGCGCCCGAGACATCGCCCGCGCTGGTACACATCGAGCAGCATCAAAATTATTTCCTATTTATATTAAAAACAAAAAGTTTGAAAAAAGAAAAAAAAATATTCAATATGCTGATTAAAATCGCGATAACAACGCTTCTATTGGGGTACGCGTGTCAAGCTGCCCCAACGACCTACGACCAGCGCCAGGACGGCGACGTCAACGTCAAGGTTGACCTCGACAATTTCGTCGTTCTAATAGCTCGGCCGGTCTCTGCCCTCGACGTGTTCGGTGCAGTCGGCCAGCTACTCGCCGACTCCAAGAACGCCCAGCTTGCGCGTCATCCGTTAGCTGAGCCTAAGGTTGAATCCGAAGCCAAGTCCGCGGTCGTCGAACCCGAGCAGTCGCGTGTCGCGGTTGCGTTGGAAGTTGAACCAAATCAACAACAACAGCAGCAACAGCAACAACAACCAGCCCAGCCTGAAGCTTCGCAACCCGAACCAGCACCGGTACTGGTACAACAGCAGCAGCAACAGCAGCAACAGTTACTGCAATTTGAAATTGACAAAGCAGCGCGTAGTCTGGAACTTCCGGTATTACGACCCAAGAACCGAGATAACAAGGAAAAGTCCATTGGCAATTACAAGTTCGTAGAGGCGGTCGAGGAGCCACAGAGTCTTAAACTCGTTGGCGACTCGATTGAGAATTGCGGACCTGGCAGGAGTCGCGATAGACTTGGCATCTGCCAGGAGGATCAGTAGAGGTGATTATAAATGAAGGGGGGTTGGTGCATGTCTACGTGTCCGCAGTTGGGTCTTCGCTATATTCCCGCATATTTATTGCGATTAGTATTGGAATGGAAAGCGAGTAGGTATATACGAGCAGAGAATAAATTCAATCATTGAGTAATTTTTTTTTTGTTTTTTTTTTTTATTTTATTTGAATTTGCGTGGCTTAACGGGAATTCTAAGTGTATTTTGTATGCTTTGCGTATGAATCCAGTAAAAAGTTTAAGCTTCCAATCGTGCAACTACATGAATTTTTAAGCAAAGTAAGTTATGTGATTGCTGCTTTATTTATATAAATATACAAATGCTAACTGTTAAGTGTGATGTTTTATAAATATTATTTTAATCTGATAAATTTTTATAGCATTTCAAAAATTTCATATGTATAGCTGCAAATTATTATATATTTATTTGCTTTTTTTCTTTTTAAGGGCACGGTGATATTCATAATTTAAATATAGACTATAACTATAAGCTGATTCATAAAAATAAGTATTTGTAATATTTGCATTAAATACATGATTTATGTAGCTGCCTGTGAGACGATCACGATTACCCTTAATTTGTAAAAAAGATTATTAAAAAAATTAGGGTTGATTAATATCGTAAATTTTTTTTTTATTGATTTCAAATAACCTTAAAAAGTCAGACGATTGAAATAAAAAGCAAAAAAAAAAAAAAAAAGAAAATAAATAATGAGAACAGTTTTACTCATACACAAGAAGTCATTGTGTCAAAGTATGAATCGATCTATTGATGTTTCTGTGACGCACTAAATATTTTAAGCTCATAAAGCTCGCGTATACATATATTTAACTACGTTAGGAAAAAAAAAGAGAAGGAAGTTGCACAACGCTAAGTAATAACATTATAAAAAGTACATGTATAGATTTTGTAAGCAAAGATGGTATATTATTTTCTTTTATATATATTATATAGATGTAAATGAGTTGCTTTTCACGCGGACTCATTTCCAACGGTGTGGCGTACTTTTTTTCCTCAGATAAAACTACGTACATATTATGATATAATAAACATAATTTTTATACAAGATGAGTGAAATATTTTTAATAAATATTATTTTTTAAAAATATAGATTGATTATGATTTTTAACACACCTCTTCATACTTTATCCCTAAGTTCTTATATACCTATTACATCCATAAAAAAGTTCCATCAATACAGTATGTCTATCTAGTTCTTTAAAAAAAAGTATCAACAGTTACATTTAACAATTAGAAGATGCGAAAGAATTTTCAAAAATTCAAGAGCTTTCAAGATAATTGGGATGGCATTATCACAAAAATTAAGGTAGGTATTGAAAAATGCTTGACGAACAAATTGAGAATATACCTATACCTCGAACTCATTTTGTTGATGAGGTAAAAAAAAGCTGAACAATCAAGTCAAAAACTCAGCGTATAAATGAACCAATATAACCGAGATGTGTAAGTAAAAAGGAAGGGAGAGATCGAGTCCCGTCATGCATTAAAGGTAGTATAGGTAGCGAGGGGGAAAAGAAAAAGAGAAGTATAAATTACACTCGACGTATGTATAGCTGCGCTGCAACAAGCCTACAAGAGCTGCATATACACATACAAAAAGGGGAAGTCCCAAGCTATATCCAGGGGCCAACGTCCGATGTTGGCCCTTTAGTCTTCCTCGGCATACAGTATCTATATACGTACATATATTTGTACAAATGTGTATATATGTATGTGTATACTTAAACGTTCTCGTGCGTATAGTATCCGCCAAGCAGGAAAATTCCAAGGAGATCAAACCCTTTTGTGCGTATATACATATACGTATATATGATACTCGTTGGTTCAATGCACCTGCGCGCAGATTTAAAATAAGAATTTCGCGGTATATATATATATATATATATATATATATATATATATATATATATATATATATATATATTGTTAACTTATTAAGACGTGTG
>JAPYZE010001085.1:0-31271 GCA_030522805.1 Leptomastidea abnormis
AAAACCGTGCGCAAAAAGACTTTTTGCGCACTGTAAACAGTGCGCAAAAAAATACCGTGCGCAAAAGTACTTTTTGCGCACGGTAAACCGTGCGCAAAACATTTTTACCTAAAAAAAATATACCTGAAAAATCGTAAAAAAAAGATAAAAATAAGTCTTTGTAATTTTTTAAAATTTCTTCATTTATTTTTTATTACCAACCATTTTTACGGCGACCTGTCTGTTGTTGTATTATGTTTTACTTAATTAAATAAGTTGTTGGAACTTTTATTGCTATGTAAATGAAAATTTTTTTTTATTGAAATATAACATATCTTACGATTTATTAAAATAACACTTTCATCCAAGAAATATTGTACTGTAAACTTCTATTAGCTTAGTGCTTAAGCATGTTTTTTTTTAATCAAGTTAATTAAATGAGTGCTAGTTTATACTAATTAAGGTAATTTTTCCGCTAAAAAATATTTCACCTTTAAATAATTAACTGATTGAAATTACTTTGAAGTTGTTCATAAATAATTTTAGCATTTAAATAATGAATTCTACTCAAACATTTATTATTTTTGAAAATATTTTATACTTTTTAATTTTAATAAAAAAAAAAATCTGTAGATATTAAAACGCGAGCACTGTTTCAGACATTAAGCTCTAGTTAATATTTATACATATGAAATATTTATATTTTACCACGAAATATCATAAAAATTTTCCAAATCAAATTTTAACCATAAAACCAGAAACATTTCTTTTTTGTAAAATTTTCTTTCTTTTTTTAATTATATTTACACATTCACGATAACCAAAATATTAAAATCTTCTACAAACCCAATAAAAAAAATTCCTATACAAAAAAAAAATCATAAACAAAAAGCTCAGCATATTATTCAACAAATCAGTATTCAATCATCGGTACCAAAAGAGTTCTCTTTTACTTTTCCCTCCCCTAAACAAAAGAACAAAGATAAAAAAAAAAACAGAACAGCAGCAGCATATCCACGATATATTCAAAACTAAAACTACTGTTCTCAAACTCCTAATAAGCCACACACATACACACGCATATACACACACATAGCTACTGTAGTGCAACAAGAACGAATCACTTGACACCAAAACAAATCCCGACAATAGCCTTTCTCCTTTCCCTCCTACCCCTCCCCCGGCCATCAAGCACTTCAAGTTCATGAAGTATACGTGAACGGGCGATCAAACGCGAGCCTGGAAAAGCCAAGGGTGGGATAAGGATATGCGCGCAAGCGAGAGACAACACATACATACACACATACATATATACAGACACGTTACCAAGAGATAGCGTATCCGCTATAGTCCGAGTTCTCGAAACTGCAATTTCCATGGCTCTTCCTTTCTCTCTCTCTCTCTCTCGCTCTTTACCATAGCTCTTCCTACCCTCCTCCCAACGTCCAGAGCTCCTCTTGCATTTCCGCGATGCGCGCGAGAGAAGCAGAGTATGGCAAAGAGAAAGAGAGAGAGACAGAGAGGGAGGGAGGGAAGGGGAGAAGGACTGAACGGTTGGCCGCAGCAACATACCTCGGGATATTAACGCCCCCGTGGCTACAACAAAGGCATACGGCAGGAGGAGGAGGAGGATGAACGAGTGAGAGAAAGAGAGAGAGAGAGAGAGAAAGGGAAAACGAGCTGCCCGAGGATGTGTATGGCCTGTACAATTCACCGGCCATTATTTAAGCGGGCGGCCCACGCGCCAAATCCCTTCGGGAGTCTCTCTCTCTCTCTCTCTCTCTTTCTCTCTCTCTCTCTCTCAGATATTCGGCTCTCCTATATAGTCTGTAGTCGCTTCTCTCCTCATCCTCATCCACTATACCTCCTCTTCCTCCTTCTCCTTCTTCTTCTTATTCATCCTACATATACATATAGCGCATCACACACACACACACGCCGCGTTCTCTCTCTCTCTCTCTCTCTCTCTCTCTCTCGCGAGCAGCGCATTGTCCGCTGCTGTCTTATTCATCTTCTCTACCGTGCCTTACATTTCAATGGCCGCCTAGGCGCCCTGGCGCTCTTCTTCTCCCCCTCCTCCCTCACTCGATTTTATCGCCAGCCAAGGATAATTACATTGCGCACGGTTCCAAGCTCTCCTGCTGGAATATCAACGAGCTATTCCTATGTGTCTACGTGTACATATATATACATTTTGGACGTGGTCTCTCTCCCTCTCTCTCTCTCTCTCTCTCTCTCTTATTCCTCTCATCCACATTACCACAACTAAATTCAAATTCAAGCTCTGTCTCTTTCTCATGTAACTGTATATGCGATGAAGCCCAAGTGTCAGTCAATAACACAGAGAGAGATACACATTTTATTTACATTCAAAATTATACAGGAAGGGGTTTGGTCTGGGGCTAATTCTAATGGTGCTCTCTCTCGGCTAATTGGCTTATAGCCACATACAAACCAACTCATACCATCCACCAGATCTGCTCATCGCTGTGCTCTTCAGCTTCACTGTACTGCACCTATACCTTTTGTTCGGAATTCAAGGGAATACACATTGAATGCTGGACGTTACGTAGGGAAAAAGAGGAGGGGGATGCTGAGCTTTGTATGTTCGTTCTGGGATATGTATATATATATAACATTCTCATAACCCCCTTCCCTTTTCTTCCCTCTGTAGAAACCCCTTTTACATACAGTAATGTTATCACGTGAATGAGTGAGTAAGAGAGAGAAAGACAGAGGTAAAGGATTTATACGCAACGTGGAAATTTTGCGTTTGTAAAATTTGATATGGGATATAACGTATAATGAACGAGCTGGAATTTGTACCCCTTTACTATCCTCTTCTCTCTCTCTCTCTCTCTCCCTCTCTCCCTCTATGTAATTATGTAATATTCCTATCGTTTCATACACCCTTACCCTTATAGCCATCACCAAAAACAATGAGTGAGATTACCTTTTAAATATACTTGCTTGCTGCATGTATATACATACCTATATATAATATTTAGTGATATAAGTGCTATTAGTGTAAAATTTCCGTTCGTTATATAATTTTTGGAATGAGATTTCGAGATTTTGTGTGTTTATCTGTGTGTATATATACAAATGATATTCATGGATGTATAATAAGCAAATATTAAAGGTAATAATGTAAACAAGAGTTGTTGTATATTGTGTATTGTACTATTAAAATACAAATTTTCGCTGTTATACGTATATTATTACCGGGGTTGTATATAGTTATATGCTTAAATGAGATATGATTTCTTTTTTTTTTCTTTTTTTTTTTTTTCATTATGGTAGATTGTAATTAGCATTCGTTCTCGTATTGTGTACTATTTTATACGTATAGGGGAGGATGTGTAAGGAATTTATGAGATTTCACATGATTACTGAAAATATTCGTTTATACATAATATAGGCTATTTGTATGAAGCGATATAAAGATAAGATAGCGTGAAATAGGATTTTTGTTCATTTTTGTGTTGTGTTGTTTCAGATATAGACAATTCAATCAAGTCAGGTAATAATTTAAACGAGGTTTTGTAAGAAAAGAGATGAAACAAAAATTTTTTAACGTTACTGAAATGAGAAAATATTAGAAATCTGACTCTTTGGTATCATCAATTATAAAATGATGCACCCAAGTATATATATAGTCTCCTGCGTGTTTTTATCTGATGCTTTTTTTTTCACAAGAAAATTTCTCGAGAATTTACGTCAATCAAGTAGATATATACTCAAGAACTCTGACTGTTTTCTTCTTTCTTTGTTCGAGCTGTTACTTTCTTTTTTTTTTCTTTTCACTTTCCATTCATTTTTTTTTTTTTTTTTTTTTGAGATTCTCAACTATTCACCTGCAGTTGTATTCCCCCCATTTCCTTTCAACTAACCTCTTTCACTCATAGAAAATTAAACATATTTTTTCTGAGCTAACAACAAAAAAAAAATAAAGGTTGATGTAGTTATAATTGTTTTGATATTTACGATAGTATTCTTTTTTAATACTTAGATATAGCTATATGGGAAATAAAAATTTTTTAATACTAATAATAAATCAAAATTTTTTTTAACGTTAAAGCTTATAATAAAAACGATGATCGTCCTTTTAAAAGATTTTAGTACCAACACCTGGGATGGGTACTTACACATATAATGTAAGGTGTATGGTATATATACTCTTAAACATATTAAACGTATATGATCCACTTAACAGAGAGAGAGGACCGGTTTATTTCCAGAACAACTTTCTTAAAATCTCATTTTATAAATCTGTAAAATTATGCGAAATAACAATCCACAATTTTTATACAATATTCTCAACTTCATTTTATATACTAATTAAAAACAAAAAAAAATCGTATTAGCTTCCCTAGATGCAACATTCTTTCTCAATTACAAAAAAAAAAAGAAAAAAAAATAACCAATCCAAGCACAGTCTACATACATCATACCTGATATCTAATTAAAAAAATATCTCTTTTTCCCCTACATCCCAAACACTCAACCCTCATTATTCACATATCTTCCTATATAAAACCAGACTCATATTATAAATTAAAAGTAGAATACATAATCCCAAGTAACAATAACAACAACAACATTATACAAAGCTTTAATACAGAGAATATCCAGAAAAACCTTTCTAAAACATACCTATACCCAACTCCATTTAAAAGCAAGGAGAGAGATATCGAGATATATCCATTAGTCCGTATAAGATAACAAAGAGAATAAACTTACGCGTAAGTATAATAATACAATACGCGTTTTGTTCATTTGCTTTTCCACGAATTTTCCCTTAGCACCTTGAATATACTATTTGTTATAGCATTATATTACCATGTACGGAATGAGTCAGAATAAAGCAAATTCGAAAATTAAAGTAAATCCGGTGCTGGTAGCACTCTGTATCTATCTCTCTTATTTTTTTTTTTTTCTAAGTTAACTTACCAACAGTCGCATGGCTTGATAAATCAAGGTAAATACTCAAGGTATATACTGAACTCGATAATCGTTAGAGCTAAGAGAAAAATCCTAACACAATTTACCTTTTACCACTCATTCGAGGTATAACTTATACATACATTCAAGTGCAAATATATATATATATATATATATATATATATATATATATATATATCCAAATCTAAATATTTAATCTACATTTACTCGGTTTGGTCGCGCGCATCTCTTCAATTTCTCTCTCATCTCTTACATCATTATAAACTCCAACCCAACATCTATAAAGATTTTTCCAAGAATCTTTTAAGCTTACTTGTCTTTGCTAATACGTGTTTATATATACCGGACGCACAAAATGTATACTTATCTTTACCGATGAATTAGCAAAGTTAACGTATAAAAGGAAGGGAAGAGAAGGAAAGGTTGTCCTGCAGCGGAAATTCCAAAGACTACTATATGTATGTATACCTATAATATACTTGATTCTAACACCCGCACACACGTTTACTCCTTCTTATACTTACCGGACGCTGTTCTCTATATATAATACACTGTTCTCCTTACGCGCAAAATGAGATAGATATAGAAATATATAGAGTTCGAGCACATAATATATAAAGTAGGTATATACCTACATATCTATAATAGAACAACACCAGCCCCTCTCTCTCTCTCTCTCTCTCTCTCTCACACACTCTCTTAGAGTCAAGCTGCATCCGTTCTCATTTTATCACGCTCCTTTCCTTCTCTTCTTACTCTCCTCCCCCCGTCTCTCACTCTACACTTCATGCGTACACACATATACTCTTCTTATAGCATATGGACCACTCTCGTGTGTCTTAGTCTCTTTCTTTCTATCTCACTCTCTTTCCATGCATCGCGGCGGAAGGCCAAAGAAGAAAAATAATAATAATGAAAGGCTGGCCGGCTGGCCGGGAGGGATATAAAAAAGCGCTAGGCTACAGGCGGCTATATAGAGTAGAAGAAGGGGGGGAGAGGTATGGGTTAAGAACGCACGCTGCTGCTCCTGCTCTGCACCTTCGTTTTCTTACTCCCCTTACCTCTCTGCAGTATATACCTCTTTCTTCTCTATCTATCTCTCTTGATATATACCTATACATTGAAAAAGGCCGCACGGCCTTACGTCGGCGACCGGTCCAACAGGTACATATCTTTCTCTCTCTCTCTCTCTCTCTCTTTCGCGGACGCGTATATTATACACGTATACAGAGAACCGCGGAATACGCAACGAGAGAGAAGAAGGATTTTACAGCGCCGCTTTCGAAGGGAGTTGGTTGAAAAAAGAAGAGGATAAGAAGGAGGAGATGAAAAGAAAAGGAAGAGGAAGAAGAGCAAAAAGATAAAGTAATGCAAGCAGGAGCAGCAGCAGCAGCAGCAGCAGTGCAAATGTAAAAGAAGGACGCGGGGTGTAGAGCAGAGCAGAGAAGCTGCAGCAGCAACTTTATACTTTCGCGGTAAGTATGGTGGTGGTGGTGGTGGGAGTTAGGATCGCGTGTTGTTCGCGTGGCCGAGACTTACCGAGTTCTGGCGGAAGAAGCCGAAGAGGAAGATAAAGAAAAAGAGAAATAAAAGAGGAAAGGGAGAGAAGGCAAGCAAGCAAGCTTCTTTCTCTCTCTCTTTCGCAAACGCACACCACTATACTACCACTATCGTGCTGCTGCTGCTCCTGCTCCTGCTGGTGCACACCGCTGCCATTACACAAATTGCACTATTACGTGTAATGACGTTTAAAAAATAGGAGAGACGAGCGGCGGTCTTATTCTCTCTCTCTCTCTCTCTCTCTCTCTCTCTCTCTCTTGGCTTGAGAGGATAAAGAGGGAGAGATAGAGAAGAAGGATCGCGGGAACAAGAAGGTGGAAGCTCTGGTAGTGGTGAGAGGAGAGAAGGAAAAAGGATGAGGAGCTGCAGCTGCAGCTGAAGAAGGGTATAGCTTGCTGCTGCTGCTTTAGCTGCTATGGTGGTATATAAGTAAGGGGGCGAGATCGTCGACCGGCTATATCACCAGAGCTGTTCTTTCTTTCTCTTTCTATCTCTCACAAAGTCGTTCCGAAGGACGTTGGATCGTTATATCTGCCGTGTGTGTGTGTGTGTGTGTGTGTGTGTGTGTGTGTGTGTGTGTATGCTGTATAGCAGCAGGAGCAGCTATCCATAAGCACGACTCTTCTATTCGGCAAATAAAAGATTGCGTCGAAAAGAGAGAGAGAGAGAGAAAGCTTCCTTCATTTTCCATCTTTTGATTTTCTCTATCCCTTTTCTTCTTCAAAGTCCGCAATCCCATGAGAGCGCGTTTCTCTCTTTCCCTCTTATACTCCTTTTTCCTTTTTTTTTCCTTACCCTCCTTCATCATCTTCTCTCTATACTCCTTCGAGCTTTGGATAGCTTCGAGTTTCTTTATGTACGCGCACACGCCAGCCTTCTTTCTCATCCCTTTTACTACTTCTTTCTCTATCTCTCTTATATTCTTACGCGAACGAGAGCTATATAGCTGCCGATCCTTGAGTGATGAAGTGTCCGAGCCACGCTCCCTTTCTCAGCTTCTATATATAGGTATATATACCTTTACTACATTATATCGTTTCGGATAAATAATCTCCATTATCCAAATTCGAACGTTTATCCCTCTCTTTCTTTTTTTCTTTTCTTTCTTACGTATTGAGTTTTATTTTTCAATTTTTATTTTTTCTTTTTCTTTTATATAATATTACTACTAAAAAAAATCGTCATCTTAAATTCGCCCATATAAAATAAAAATTCGAAACTACACAGCAGCATATATCCGTGTCAATCAAAAATATTCAAGATAGAAGCAGCAGCAGTATAGTAGTAGTAGTAGTATCAGCATCATCTCAAGTCTCGAATTTCACATATTCTAGATATTTCTACGACATAAGTGTATATACTTCTAACGCACCTATATATGTAGCATACGTCAATATAGCTATATTCTATATATCCAAGTAGTATAGCAACAGCAGCAGCAGCAGGAGCAGGTTGAAAAGTGCATTATATGAAGAAGGTTAGGTAGGTAGATACAGGGTACCGAAACGCTGTCTAGTAAGATATGCGTCAAAAACTTTCTTGCGCTTCCCTGGATCGCGTAACGAAGCCAAGTGATTTTCGTACATCTCTTTCGTTCAGCCCCTCCTTATAATGCCTTATACACCATGAGCTTCTTTTCCCTATCCTATATACCTATATATCAACACCAGTTCACATTATCGTGACTCTCTTTCTTACTCGACGAAGTAAAGACGCAGATGGAAAGTCTTGCTGCTGCTACTGCTACGAATACTGAAAAGAGAGGACACGTTAAAAATATACCTCGTGAACAGAAAGTCGACTTTCGTTTCGCATATATAATTATATAGGTGGTAACAACAACTCTCTTGCTATCTCTTGTAAATTTCGCAAATTTTCTCGTTACAACTTGAATGTCTCGAAAGAGTTAAAAAGGACAGAAAGAAATAAGAAAAACTTAATATATGTTGAGTATTTTAAAGGCCAGACATATACAATTGTTGGATACCGTATATACCTGCTTTGTTTGCTTTGTTATTTAAAGGATCTAACGACCCGACCAATTATTATTATTATTATCATTTTCACTTATTTTTTTCTTTTCTTTAGTAACTCTTTGGATAAATTAAGTACGATCTTGAATATTGAAGGCAGTTATAATATGTACCAGTGAAAAAGGAAAGTTTTATCTGTCGAATCCATACTATTATTTTTTTTTTCTGATACAAATAAGTTACATATGTATATGTAACACAAATCACGCGATGATATAGCGGCATCATATAAAAGAAAATAAAAAAAAAAAATAATTATTTTCATTATACAAATCGATTGTAATTTGTAATAAATAATTTTGAAAAACAAATTAGTATCCAGAATCATTTAAGATGTATATCCATCAATATTACATTTGTATACAACATCAAAGCTTACTTATATATAGGTATACTTTACCTTATAAACAGAAATGGCAATGTACTCAACATATAAGTACCTACACACACACACACATTATATTCTTTCCCAAGTAATTCTAACAGCTACGCACATATAATACACTATAATACACAGTAGTAGTACAGACAATCAATCGTATAGTAATCATATAGGAATACTCTATACACAGCAAAGTCGATCAGATATAAATCCCGATGTAAAAGGCTAAAGACACGCAGTAAAACGACATTTATATCCCATACCGACGAGATCCACAAGCCTTCCATAACATCACAACAACAGCAACAACAACAACAACAAAAAGTTACGCTGCTATACCCTACTACGATTTTCTTCTTCTTCTCTTTTTCTCTCGCATAGTCGATTTACGAGCTCACCTGCGCTTACTATATAGAGCTTGCTTTTATACAAGCGGGCAGTAGTAGTAGTAGTAGTAGTTGTATAGGCTTGCTGAAAAACTTGCACGCGGTGGCGGCCTCCACCCCCGTGGGAACCTTGGCCCCGGTGGCATTTGTGGCTACGTTTATATATGTATATACCTTTTATATCTATGGGAGAAAAAGAAAAGCTGACCGAGAGTAGGCGCCTAAAGTCGTCGACCCCCTCTTTACTCCCTTACTCTTCTCTGATTCTCTCTTGTCTATATAACGCTGGCCACGTAATTATTCTACGACACGCTAAGCTTTTGTCTGCGATATCCGCGCCCACTTGCCTTCTCTCTATTTCTCTTTCTCTCTCTCTCTCTCTCTCTCTCTCTCTCTCTCTCTATATATATATATATATATATATATATATATATATATATATATATATATATATAACTATTCGCCACTTCCTCCTTTTCAGTTTTTCTCGACTCTTATATACTTTTGCTTCTTCGTATATATACGTATACACATCCTGCGATTGCAGCTTATGCCTTTTATCCTTTCCACACTTATATATATATATACTATGAGTTGAGAAGCATTTTCTTGCTTAGCCAGCTCTAGCTTATACTGCTTCTTCTACTTCTTCTTCCTCATTCCCCTGTTATTTTCTTTTAAAAAGATCTGAATTATGTGATTATTCGCTCAAAAGAAAGCCTTCTCTGTGCGGCTGCTTCTCTTTTTTATATATTTATATCTCTTATATATCCTGTTTTTCTTAGCTTGTTATATGAAAATCACGGCAAGTCGTGTTGGTGAAACTGACATGCCATTCTTTTTTCTTTTTTCTTTTTTTTTTTTGTTGAAAATTGAAAAAAAAAATTTTTAATTAGATTATGCAGTAGATTTTTCTAAAAGATTTTTTCATTTTTAATTATATGAAAGCTTTTGATATATCAAATCATTTAATTTCTGATGATTAATTTATATTTTCAATAATAACTTTTCATGTATTTTCATTTTTAATTAAAATTTAATTTTTTTTTTTTTTTATTTTAATATTTTTGTTCGTTGGCAGACACGTCAAATATTTTTGATTCCCAGTTCATTTTCAATATGTCAGTTAAGCAGATTTACCTGCTTATTATACAAAGTTTCAACAGATAATAAAAGCTTTAACGAAAATTCTACCATCCCTCACGTGTATATATAACTTTGATATTTTAAGTACTTAACAATATAATTGCTTTTAAACGCTTGGAAATTTCCAGATCGAGAAATGATGACGTTGTCAATGCAACAACATTTTTAAAATGATTAAAACAAGTTTCGTTCAAAAAAAAATATATATATATCAATGTATATTCACGAAACTTTGCGTGTTTTACGCAAACACATTGAATACATAAACACACAAAACAAAAAAAAAGATAATCAAACAATATTTCGCACGTAAAATTTTTCTAGTCTACTCGTTACGGTAAAATAGATCCAAAGAGAAAAGAAAAAAAAAAATGTCAAGCCAAGAGAGTACAAGAGAGTATATGAGAGAACACGCATATTCCATCCTTTCACAAGCCAGCCAGCCAGCCAGCAGCAAGCCAATAAGGAAACTTTACCATAACTCCCTGCAAGCTCCAAGCGCATAATAGATTCCATAAACTCCGCGTAGGTCGCCTCGCGCGTTAGTTCTCAAAATTAATTTTTGGAAGCAAAAAAAAAAAGGGAGGCATCCCTTTTTTCCACGCGCGAGCTAACATTCTGTTTTTTTTTCTTCTTCTTTTATTTTCTCTTCTCTACAAGCCTCTCTGCGACGCGCTTCATTTTAATCTTTTCTCTCGCCGAGTAATACTCGCGCGTGTGGTCATTAAGCTCACGGCAAATGATATTTCGCGGTGTGTGTGTGTGTGTAGGTGCGAGGAAGAGAAAATATATGTAAGGGAGGAACGAGTTGCTGTAGTGAAGCTGGAATAATTGAATGGCGCATTTGCGCGGACGTTAATAGACTCTCTCTCTCTCTCTTACTCTACTCTGTGGCTTCTTGCCCGTAAGCGTACTATGGCCTTGTCGGTTTTTTTTAAGGTCATTTTGGTTTGTACTGAAAAAAAAAAAGTTTGTGTTTTGATGAGAGGAAAAATATTACTGTTGAATAACACTAATTTTTGTTTGGTTATCGTTTGAAATCAAGATTTTATTTTCATGATAATTTTATGAATTTTTAATTTCATGATGATTACGTTAATCCGAAGTATTTTTTCTCCTTTCTGTCTGAACTAACGTTTGAATGATTTTATTTAATAATATTGACGAGTACGCAAAAAAAAATAAATTAATTAAAATCAAGAATGCTGTATTTGCATATATAATAAAATGAAAATATATTTGACATAATTGTTTGTTTTTTAATAAGAAATATATAATTATTTTATTATTAAATTAAATTTTTATTTTAATTAAAATTAATTATTTGATAAAATAAATCTTTAAAATTAATAATTCATGTTTGCAGGTTAGTTCAGAAGATAACTTTATCAGTTAGGTCTTCTCAATTCTATGGCTTCATAGAAACAACAGTTATAGCGTAAGGCGAAAGTACAAAATAGCGGTAAGTAAAGTCTTTTTCAATACATAATTAAAATAAGGTATTATTAAAATATATTATTGGCTTAAGTTTCAAAATCAAAATTTTTCTCACTTACACTGATAACTGTTATTTTAAAAAATGATCTAACTGTGACCTTAATTATCTTGTAAACGACAATAATGAAATTTTCATCTATCGTATATTTAAAACGATTTTTAATTCACAATCATAAATAATCCACTTGTAATAACCAATAATTTTATTTCCCACAAAAAAAAAATTTCATTTTAAATAAAATACATAAATTATTCCATCATTCAAGAAATCTCATAAAAATCATACAAGTTATTCTTTTATCATTTTTTTTTAAATTAACCACATTTTATTCATTTCACCTTATTCAATTTTATATACATAAGTCCAGCTAATTAAAAAAAATTTCAACCACAATCATACAAAAGGGGTCCATACACTCTATACCCTCATACAAAACTCATAAAATAAAAAATCATAGATTAAAAAAAAAGAAAAAAATTTAACTAAAAAAAAAAACATAAAATTAAATTGTAACATTCAATCTTCCCCATTTCCCAAAGGGACTATTTAACTACAACGTGTGCAATGATCTCATATATATATACACACACCTATACACGTACATACATATGAGTAAGTGACACGCGTTCCAGAAAAAGACCAACGACTTATAATACGTGTCTGTACTGCTGCTGTTACTGCTGGGGTAGAAAATTTCACGCGCTCGCTCGTGACTTGCATTCCTACCGAAGCTTACCCCCTTTTTTTTCCTACCTACATACGAATATGCGCCTTTTTGCGCTCGTTTTACTCCATACACCCTCCGCGTTAACGTACGTACGTACGTACGTCGTGAAGTGCAAAAAAAAAAAAAAAAAGTAGCCAAGAGTCAGACGTCCCTTTTAGTAAAAGTAGAGGCGGTAGAAGGGGGTGTGGAAGCGTGCGTGCTTTTTCTTTATTATGAATGCCTGAAAATACGCGCTCTGTTCTCTCTTACGGGACATTCGCGGGTTTGCTACCACCACCACCACCACCACCATCACCACCATTACTATTACTACCCCTCTGGAAAACTGAATCTCATTATAGCTGTCTCTCTCTCTCTCTCTCTTTCTTTCTCTTTCTTGTACGTGTCCGATTTTTTTTTCTTTCTACTTGCTCTTTTCTTCCATACTCTCACCTTCTCTCTCTCTCTCTTTCTCCCGACGATGTGCAGAAGCCTGCCTTTTCTTTTATTCTTATATATTCCTGTTGCTTTTACCACTATTACCCTCCAGTTGCCATCGTTTATTTGCCTTTTTTTCCAACTCGCCTCCAGGCTCGTATACGCGTATACATATATACGTAAGCAAGCAAGTAAGCTAGGCTTGATTTATTTTTGCAACTGCTGCGTGTAGATTCTGGACTTTTACTCTTGCTTCGTTGTATAATACGTTTTTAAGGATATTTTTTTTTCTTTTTTCGTCTGTTACACTCGTCCTCATTAACTTTATATGTATGTATATCAAAGAAATTGTTATGTAACATTATAGACATTAGTCTATTAAAAAAATATAAAATTAATGTTATGGGTGTATATATATTATACATTCATGATTAATATTTAAAAATGAGAACACACACACAAGTTAGGCATATTATGTTCTCATCCCAAGTTATAAGCATATTATACAAAGCTTAAAATACTTTTCAAATAAAAATTACTTCCGGGTAAAAACACACAACGATATATGAATGTTATATATTCACACATCCATCATCTTAATAATCTCTCTCTCTTTCTTTGATTGTCGAGAAATAGAAAGAAGCCGAATTATAGAAGTCGACCATATTACGTCATTTTAAATTAGCCTCGATACATACACACACACACACACACACACATACACATACATATAAAAATCTGAGAAATACTTAGTTTCGCAGTCCCTCTTTCTCTCTCTTCAATCGTATGTCCCTACACTTGTAGATAGAAATAAAAGGTACAAAAAAAGAAAAAAAACACGAATGGTAAGGATAAGAGAAGAGGAAGGGAGAGAAACGTTCTTTTCGAAAAAAGTGCTGATGTGCCTTAACGACGTGAAAGACCGGTTCGTCAAGCCGCATGTATATATATATAAAAGTCCTGGAGTTTTAGCAAAGCAGCTTGAACAGCAGTAACAGCATCAAGCCTCCTCTTTTCACTCGATGACTGTTGCTTGCTTGCTGCTGCTGTTGATGCTGCTGTTACTCGTCTGAGCGAGAGCAAAATACGAGAGCTTAAATTATCGCTTGCTCTCTCTCTCTCTCTTTCTCTTTTGAACGTGTGTATAGTTCGATGACCCACCGCGATGATTCCTTAAATTATAGACCCGATGTTTTTTTTTCTCTTTCTCTCTCTTTTGCTGCCGATCATGCTTTTTCTTATATACCTCAGAGTATAGAGAGAAAGAAAACATGTGTAAGTATGCGTGTGTGTATATATGTGTATACGTCCTCCTTCTTGTCTATAAGTGTGTATTTATATATAGATCCGTTATATGCCAAGTATAATCCAAAAATAATTAGCAGAGACGTATATTTAATATGATATAGTTTGTCCTGTATTTTTATGGGATCCCATCATCATCTAAGCATAAGCCAGCTCGATTACATTTAAAGGAACAAAAAACCAGAGTAAGAAAGAAAAAAAAAGGGTAACTATAAGAATATAACGTCCTCCTAGTACAATTTGAATCATTAACAGTTCTCTCTCTCTTTTTCTCTAATATTAAGACTCAATATATCCAGAGAATTTTGAGTTCATCGAACGTCCTGTAGTGAAAGAGAAAGAATACCTATACGTATAGCTATATGATAGTGTATATATACTATGAAAATATCTCGTTCTTGTAAGCCATCCACGTCGACCGCTGCTCATCTCATGAAACTCTTCTCTCTCAACCAGTTAGAATATATCGATCGATATATATGATGCTTATGCTATACTGTGCAAGTGTAAAAGAGGAGAGAGAAGTACACGGTCCTATTTTACTGCGTGCTCGTCCGGTTTTCCTTCACGGGTTTTCTCAGCTAAACGGACGCCCTGAATAAAAGGGAAAAAGGGTATAAAGTGAAGAGGGGAAGAGTGTAGTTCTCTGGTAAGAAAGCTCTCTTCTTTTACTCTATATATATAGGTATGTATACGTGGTTATGATGAAGGTGAGCTTTGAGAAGGAAATTATGTTTCTAGGCACTTTCTTGAAGATCTTTAGAGAAAATACTCTCTCTTTCTCGTTTTTCTCTTTAGTAGGTCTCTATATATATAGAGAAAGAGGATGGTTGTGTTGTAATACAATTTTCATCATGATGGTCGATGGACGGTGTGTTACAGATGAGATTTTTAATTTTAAAACGCTTTCGTGCCTCTCTTATCCCTTTCGCGGAATTTATACTTCATGATTATAGAGAGATTTTTTTTTTTTTTTTTTTTGTTAAGGTGAGGATGATAATCGAAATAATTTTAGTAAAGTTGAGAGAAAATTTATACGCTCAAGCTCGTTTAACTTAATTTACTTAGAAACAACAACAACAACAACAACAAAAAAAGCATTTAATTTTTTGTATAAGCTAGTTTTACAATAAATTTTTTAACACTTTGGTCAAACAACTAAAATACCATGTAAACAAAAAAAAAGATAAATTTCTAAATTCCTTTTTTTACTTTAACATAAAGTAAAACCTTACTTATAACACAATGTCTGTTTTGATTTTAACATTTTCGATTTCTCTTCCATTTATTCTATTATACACAACTTTAATACCTATATATATCTATACCTTTTCTATCTATCTATCTAACCATCCGCATTCTTCCAGAACAGCTTTTTCCAAAAGCGAAAAGTTGCGAGGATTTAGACCGTGTAATATTACAATAATACCCTCCAGGGCATACACTATCATCCCTTTTATATATATAATCCTTGGACAAAAAGTTAGAACGCTCTCGTGAAAATACCACTAGAATAATTCATAGAGTTCAAAAACACTACTTATATACTTATATATACTTTATCCGTTAAATTTATATATACCAAATAATTAAATTTTTCATATCTAACATTACCGTATATCTGAAATTATTTTCTAGTTTCTACTATAAGTATTAAATATTCACATTTAACTAATTCAGTATTCCCTATACGCACTTTTAAACACTCAAGTAACAAAAAAAAAAAGGGTATTACCAGTGTGACGAGTGTGAGAACGACAATTCTTAGAGAAAGAGAGAATATGTGACGCATGTGAAGATTGTATATACTACAGAAACCGCGAGTAAGGTATAGAGAGTATAGAGATTTTTTAACAGTCCAGAGTAATCGCCATGACGAGTAGTAAAAGCAACCACGAGAGAGTATATATAAAGTATATATATATATATACAGAGTGTACAGGTTGAAGTACGAGAGACACACATATACTGTGAGAGTAGAGATACTGTCTAAAGTTAGCTAGGGTAGAGGGACGAATGAGTTGAAAACCGCAGGTGTGTGTATGTGATGTGCTTATGTATAGTCGTACTATTGCATCTTTCTTCCTCTCTCTCTCTCTCTCTCTCTCTCTCTCTCTCTCTCTCTCTCTCTCTCTCTCTCTCTCTCTCTCAGATCGTATACATAGAGAGATGTAGCCTATATGTGTTGTCGACTTATCGCGAGCTTGCAATGGCAATAGTCGTGTGTGACGACTGAGAGAGTTAGTGCTTTTGAGTAGTAACTGCTCTTCTACGAGTTCTCTATCTATATGTATACCTATATCTTGGTATTGAAGTGTTCTCTCTCTCGCGTATTCGCGCAACCTGAACTTCCTTCTACACATATATAGGTACTGTACTGGCATAAGGCTTGACGCCTATATATACATACGTATATATTTAACGACTTTCTGTTCGTCTACTATATGGCCTTATTTTATTATAGGGGCAATCTGCGGGGTCTTCTCTCAATATTACATGTATTTACGCGCTTCTCTTCAAATTTGTATCTCTCTCTCTCGTGTGTTACGAGATTTAAAATATTTTTTTTTTTTATTTTATTTATTATTTCAAAAATAACAGTAATAACGATAATGAAAATAATTTTAATGTATTTAATATGAAATTTGTTAATTACAGTTGAATTATTTATTAGCTGACCATAACAATAATATACAAATGAAATTCAATACTATGAGAGAGAGAGAGAGAGAGAGAGAGAGAGAGAGAGAGAGAGAGAGAGAGAGAGAGAGAGAGGCATAAGCTCGGACATTTAAATACACGGTTATACAAACAAGTATACATGTAATAGCTATATATATATATATATATCTATAAGTATATACACAGTTACATCAAAAGAGCGTATAGTTAAACACGAAGCACACGAATCATTTAATTTCCCCCTTCTTCCCCTCCCTCCTCATCAAATCCTGCTCAATCGACTTAATTACCCAGATAAAAGCTCGCAAACAGAGAGAGAAATATCTCTCTTTCTGCTATACACAAGAATTCAAAAGAGCGCGATGAAAGTATATACCAATTCAAATATGTATTCTATGTAAAGGTACATTTCTATCTCTATACCTACGTAACATCTTAATTAAACGAATCCTCAAAAGTGTAGTTCTATCATATTCTATTTTATATAGGTACACATCTTACAATTCCCAATGTAAGATAAAGAGAAGATCATATAATCTTATGTATATATAGAGTAATATATCTACGTAAGCTTACATGTATAGTATCATTTACAGTGAATAAAGAGCTACACTATATGTATACTCGATGTAAAGACTCAACTTTATATATATATATCTTCAATCCTGATGCGAATAAAGTCGCGCTCACGCGCTTGAGCTCTTATAAGAGTCGCACATCGCAACCATACCTGTGCACTTTAAAAAAAATAAAATAAAATAAAAGCAGTACGTATGTACGTACGTACGCGTGTGTGCACCCCCGACGAGTAGTCATCGACGAGATCGACATTCCGTACGCGCGCATCTATCGATTCTCTTTCTCTCTCTCATGATTCCTTCTGGGAAATCCCCCTACCCAACACTCATCTATATACCCTTTTGCTTACTGTATGGTGGTTGAAACGTGTAGGCGAATCGCGCTCGTCGCGTTCCCTATGCGACTTTTACGGCTGAGTATCGTATATAAGCACGCGCTTTTCCTACTCGCGAAAGAAAAAAAAGAAAGAGTGAGAGAGGAGGGGATTGAAGGGACATCGAGTCTTTTACGGCGCGTCTGCATTGCTGTCTTATTTTTTTACTTCTTCTTTTTTTTTAACTTGTATGTATATGTGTACTATTGGACGATTGACTGACGTACATAGACACACACACACACTGCTTTTCTCTTTTCTTGATCTCGGTGAAAATTGCGGGCCTGCTGATACTGCTGCTGTGTGATATACAGACAGCAACAGCAACAGCAGCAGTGTGTAAAATGTTACTTTTTTCACTTTATGTATATACACGCACCGCTACTATTATTACTATTACTACTATTACTAGTATATAAACACACACGCAAGCTTTTATAATGTCTCTGACTATATATATTTGTAGGATAAAAATGGAATCCAATGCACGTATAATATACAACGATCGTGTATATAGTATCACATGATGCTGGTTGTGGTTAATACCAGTGTTGAGTTGAGGATATATATCTAAGGTAAGGTATACCTTACCTAGTGGACGTGCGTATACACGCGTGTAAGTAGTTTTCTAGTTTTCTTCTTATTCTTCTTCTTGTTCTTCTTCGTAACGTTTACTTTTGCTGAAGCTGTTCTGAGTTTCCGGTTACGCGATTGCTCTTGCTATATACTCTTGTAGCTCTAAGGTATATATACACATGCTAGAGTATATCGTATATAAGAACAAGAAAAAAAGAGAGAAAAAGAAGGGGGAGGGGATGTAGAAGAAGGTAGGTTCTTGATAAGTTTTTTCAAAATCAAAGCTATCCTTGTATTTATTTTGTACTTCGAGTGATTTTTCGTTTCTAGGAAATACTTTAGGATTTTATGTGTATTGATGTAGGTATTGGTGTGTAGTAGTATATGTGTAACATTAAGTTGCAAAGAGAAAGGTTGGGAAATCGATATTGACAGGTCGTGATGAAATAATGAGGGATATTTATTTGTTTATATATTTTTTTTTAAAGCTATTGCAATTTTTCTTTTTCTTTTACTATGTATGAAATAAATAAAGAATTCTAAGAGATAAACACAGTATAAATGTAAAAATTTTTATAAAATCAAGAAATCGATCTATTCTGTTACATATAGGATTACTATATTGGTTATTATTTCAAGAAAATAAAAATTAATTCTTATTTTAAATAAAACAGATCAAGAATTACATCGAAGGTCAGTCAAGTAACAATAATACAAAAGCGATTCTCAAAGTATAAAAAAGAAAAAGGAAAAAAAAAATTGAAGCAAAAGCGATAACGATGCTGCAATCGTCATTTTTTTTTATACTGCACCACGCACATAAAATACAAAAGTCTGAATGCTGCGAAAATCAAAGAATCTTTTTCTCTCTCGATAACTACCATACAATACAAAACCAAGCTGAAACCAAAAGCTACGTATAACGCCGAAGGACACGATCCCTCAAGCTGTAGCTGCTGCTAACTCCACAAGTTTCCCTCAGTCCTTATATTCAGACGTATATATATCTATAGAAAGAGAAAGAGAAAGAGAAGTTCTTCCCGCGGGCTACAACAACGCGGGGGGATGGCCCTCAGGGTATCGCGTGCTCCCGATCCATTATCGTCCATTACGTCGTCGGCTGCCTCCTCCTCCTCCTCCTTCTTCTCCTCGTTTCGCGCAAAATATTTACACTCATTTTTTTATTTTCAAAGCCTTACCTTTTCTCTCATCTCCCTTTACCCCCTTCCACTTCTCTTCTCTCTCTTACTATATATGTTATACACCTCTCGTTTTTGGATTTTCCCGGAGTGAGAGAAAGATAGTCGCGTGTGTGTAAGAGAGAGAGAAAAAGAGCGCGAAAAAACTTATAATATAATATAAACAAGTGTATGCGTGCAATTTATACATATATATAAGACGGAAAGAGTG
The DNA here is from genome assembly GCA_030522805.1 of Leptomastidea abnormis. Lineage (NCBI taxonomy): Eukaryota > Metazoa > Arthropoda > Insecta > Hymenoptera > Encyrtidae > Leptomastidea > Leptomastidea abnormis. Next base: position 20,019 of record JAPYZE010001085.1, read on the forward strand.
AAGCAAGCAGTAGTAGCATATATAGGTAATATAGCTGATATTTCGTGCGTGATACTCCTGGCTGGTATATATACTGTATAGCTGCGGACTCTTGGCTCGTTTCAACCACTCGGCGAATAATTCACGGCTCGTAATTACGTACGGAGCGAGAGATGCTGCTGCTACTGAGGAGAAGGAGGATGAGACGTTATATGTGTTGTATTTCTCTCTCTCTCTCTCTCTCTCTTTTGGCCTACTGTGTATATGTATACATGTGTACCGAAACTACTCCGGGCGTTCTTGGTCTTCTCCTAAGTGGGTCAGACGCCGGCGCACGTGAAGATCTGCCGAAATGCGATGGGGAAGAGAGAGAGAGAGAGAAGATGATGAAGAAGGAGGAGGAGGAGAAGGAGGAGACAAGATGAACTGGTTTCAGATGAGGATGGAGTATGTAGCGGACATTTCGAGAGTTTGACTTATGACTGGAATGATGTTGGTGAGGAGATGGAAGGAGGAGGAGGAGGAGGAAGAGAAGGCTTTTGATGATCGTTTGGAAGGTATATTTGAGATGCGAATTGGATTGTATAAGTCGCACCTGTGCGAGATTTTTTGGAAATAGAGAGAAAAGAAATTGAGAAAGAAAGAAAGAGATTGGAGTTTGTTGTATTACTTTAAAAAAAACCTGCTGTGATGGAAGGAAATTTAATTGATAATATGTTTCGTGGAATATAATGTGGTGATAAAAGAAAAAAAAATATTCACGTGAGGTAAACTGTTATGGGGATGATTATTTAAAGATATTTTTTTTTTTAATTTTTTTTCTTTTTATTTCTTTCAGATTTAAGAAATCTGTAAGCGAAAATTTTACGTATTGCACATTTTATGTATTTGTACGTATAACACTTTCTTTTCCTATGGTTTTATAAAATTTATAAGTGTTCTTTTTGAAAAAATGAAATAAAATAAAACTATTGTTGTAAATTACAAGTTATTTAAATAAATCGTCTCACACATCTCAACACATATTGAACAATTCATCTAAAACGAGCTTTTTCATACTCCCCCTTCACACATAATAAAATTCTTATTCAGTAAACACATATTCTAACCAGCTCAATCTAAAAATTATTGCCAATATACAAAGAAATTGTAAAGAAAAACGGAACACACAGTACAAAAAAAAAAAAAAAAAAAATATATATGAAAGAAAAAAGGCGGTCAGCCTTTCACACGCAAATCACTCCTCCTTCTCTTTCTTCTCTTCGACTCCATCTCCCTTTCCTCATCTCCTCTTTCCTTCATACCACTCGAGCTCGTTCTTCACACGCGACCTTGCACCAGCACCTGCTCTCTCTCTCTCTCCCTCTCACTCCCCCCTTTTTTCTCTCTCTCTCTCTCTCTCTCTCTCTCTCTCTCTCTCCTGCAAGCACACGATCAAAAACGAGCGAGAGCCCGTGAACGTGAAAAGAAAACGTGCAGCCAATTATCGGACTTTCTTGCCCTCGTTTTTTTTTTTATTTTAACTCCCCACCCTCCCCTCCTATCTTTCTTTCGTCCCAGTATATATATATAAACTCAATATATACAAGCAAGAACACGAGAGAGAAAGAGTAAGAGAGCACTGATTTGAAGCAGCGCGCAATAGGGCGCCGATAATTTTTACCAAGCATTTTGCTGCTGCTGCTGCGGCGCCGCAATTACCGCGAATTTTACACTACGTCGCTCGCTCCCACTCCCCCTCGTACACTCCTCTTCTCTTTAACTTTTCCTATACGTTCCTGTTTTTTTTTTTTTTATTTTTTATTCCTTTGTATCTGAAGCAAGCCCTATACCAAACGGTTCTCGTTTGATCTTATAGGCTACGGGTAATTAACCTGTCGTCGGTAGCTGTTTGATTTGGCGCTAAGCGAATTTGTTCTTCCTTGTGCAGTGATTCGGAAAAAAAAATTAAAGAGAGGGAAAAATATGTATATGTCTTGGTAATAAGTCTTATATATAAATTAAAGAAAGAAAGAGAGAATATGAATGTAGATGTATACCTACATAAATCAACATGCGCGATGATGCTAAACAGCTTGCCGCAAGCCGTTTGAGTTCTTGTAGTCTCGAGCTTTTGTGAAAAAAAAAAAAATAGAGAGAGTAAAAGAGAGAAGCTGCTAGTTCAAATGAAAAAAATTTGTCGACCCGTTGGAACTTCATAAAAGAGCACGTATATATAGCTTTGGACGCTTTCGCACGCTGACGCAAAAAAAAGGGCAAGCTCTGGATAGCTCCTGTATAAAATTGCAGATGGAAGTAAAAGTTCCGTATGTCCGAGCTTTGAGGATTTTTTTTGTTGAGCTTTTCGCAATGAATTAATAACGTGCTTAAAAAATGAACAAAAAAAAGAATAAATAAATAAATAAAATAAAAAAAAAAGAATTTCAAAGTGCATTTTTACGTACTTTTAAGTCACTTAAAAATAAAAAAAAAAAGAAGAAACTTTTAAACGAGAGAGTGAGAAAAAAAAGAAAGATTTAGTACACTTCATTTCCATTGCAAGTTATAAACAGTTTAAGAACCGTACGAATTTGCAAATGAAAAAAGAAAGAAAGAAAAAAAAGGAAAACAGAGTAAATAAAGGTGACGACGAGTTTACAAGCATTAAAGTATATATTCGAAAGCGAAACTTGGTCAAATGCATAATACATACATACATACATAGCTATATATCAACGATATGCGTGTACGCACGTACTGTACACTACACGTTTCAAGGAGGGAAAGTGAGGGAGAAAAGTTGGATTTCTCAAAGCAAAGTGGAGAAAGAGAGATGAAGGACTGGTTGAGCGGTAAATTTCGCAAGCACGAACCGAGAAGAGAGAGATAGAGAGAGAAGATGAAGAGAGGGGAGGGGAGAGAGAGAGTCAAAAAACCGACCATCGAGAAAGAGAGTCTCCCACGGGCCTCTCAAGAGCATGTATATATACAGCCACACCTGCTCTTTGGGTATGCGATGATCGAAATCGCCGGCCTGCTATATTTGCAAGACCCTCGCTTGCTTGCTTCGTATACACACACTACCATATCGTTCCTCTTATACTCCGCATCATCGGCTTTTTCTTATTCTCTTTTCTTTTTTTTTTTTTACTCAGCTCAATTACTCAAGACGCCAGAGGCGTATATATATGCACCGTTCGGATTTCGGTACTCTTGCTCCTACTGATTCTGCTTCTGCTGCTGCTGCCTCACTTTCGACTGAGATATATACGCATTTATTTTATCAGAGAAGATGTATGGATTCTTTATATTACAATATATGAGTTGGGAAATAAGATCGAGTGTTTAATAATTGTATTCTATCAATCATTATCAATTTTTTAATAGTACATGACTAATCGGTAATTATTATGTATTAGTTGTTGAATAAAAGTAGCTTAATTTTTTTTATGATTATGAATTATTAATTATTGAATTAATTTAATATTTAATATTTTTCTTTTGTATTATTCAATTTTAAGACGATTTTTTTTTAAATGAATTAATTGTAGATCGAATATAATTCATAATAAATAAAGATTAAACATTTATTATCGATTTAAAATTAAAATTTTAAAACTCATAATGAATTTAATAAGATGAATAATATTCATGCATGCATTTCTTTACTATCCTCTATCTTTTCTATTTTTTTTTTTTGACATTATTAAAAGGATCTCAATAATAAAGTTCATTATCAAGCCTGAATATAGAACTGTAAATTAAAGCTAAAAACATAGTGTATATATAATAACATAACCCGTTGAAGGTACACCATATAACAGGAGAGAGAGAAAGAGAGGGGGGGAATGCATTACACATCGTTTCATAGTAATACCTGAATATTTGATACAATTTCATGTTACTCCCGCGCACTTCCCTCCTTAAACTCTACGGCTCGCTGCACAAACATTGACAATGACTGGCTTGCTGTAGTTTGCTCGCTCACTCACTCATTCGCAAGAGAGAGAAAGAGAGAGAGAGAGAGAGAGAGAGAGAGTGAGGGGGAAGGCTTTGCTATTGGATAGGAATCACTTAAACTAATTCAATTTGCTTGCACATCTTGTACTTACTGAGAGAGAGAGAGAGAGGGATAGGGATAGAGAGAGAGCAGAACACCCTTGAGACGATGTTCCTTCACTTTAGAGACAATAGACAAATATCGATCGAAAGCTACTGATAGACACCCATCCACCCTACCTACCTACCTACCCCCCCCCCCCTTTACTCTATATCAACTCCATCCACGTTCGCTTAATATCTAATTCACACAAGTAAGTTTGCTACGGCCAAACTTTGTGTTAAAATACATATATACGTACATGTTGTACGCATACATATTATACCCTATACCTTTATGATCTTATGTCTATCATTATACGTGATTGTATAAGTGATTTATAATATTTAAGAAAGAAAGAATTAATTTAATTATTTAAATTATATTTTATGGGATATTTAGTCATAACTAAATTATTCTTACATATATTTTTAAAATTAACTATCCTTAAAAAGATACACATACCTAAGTCATTATAAATTCGAGAATATACCCATAAGATTTTATTTGACAAGCTAAATTAATTTCAATTTATTATCAAGTCACATGCAAATAAGCTCAAAACCTTCTTCTTCTTCTTCTTCATAATATACCTTTTTCTCTCTCTCATTCCATCAAAAATCTCAACCACAGAATGCATCATCCAAAAGAAAGGTAAACGAAAAGCAATAGCCCAACGGCAATAGGAATATAGACGGGGACCAAGCTATATATATAGCCCCTCCCATTACTATGCATAAATCCCTCAAGTGTAGAATCAGAAAACTCTATAAATCAAATGCACTTGACTTGACAAAAGTTTCGTTGGCAATAGTAGTGGTGGTAGCTGTATATGTACCCCTTCTACCTCCCCCACCCCCAAACCTTATACCCTTTCCTCTTACTCTTTCTCTCTCTCACACAATTTCCCGTAACGCGCGTCAAAAGTTAAAAATGCTATCTCCCCTCTCTCTCTCATTCTCTATATACTGGGTTATATCCCGATATCCCCAACGGTCTGCAAGTTTGAAAAGTCGAGGTTATATAGAGGAGGAAAAGTGGGAGGAACTAAAAGTAGAACGCGCGCGCGCGTATATATATACCCTCTTCCTTCTCCCTCCCTTTCACAAAACTTCATTCCATTTATCTCGGAATCGTTAAAGGACCACCGACTTTTGCTTCTGCTACTACCTACTACTATTACTACTACTACTACTACCTAAAGTCGTCTGTAACTTTGGTATAGAGAACTATATACATACATTCTTCTCTCTTTCTCTCTCTCTCTCTCTCTCTCTCTCTCTCTCTTTCTTGGGATACGCCTGAAAAATGCCCCCGTGAAACTTGGTAATTCGATCGGATATAGGATGGGGGAGAGGAGGATCCCCAAGGCAATGGAGAGGAGTATAGGTCTCGCATATATGCGATAATCGCGTGCTAGTAGCCTCTACATACGTATATATGTGTGTACCTATATGTCACGAATATTGGTATCGGTGAGAGGAGAGAAACTGGAAGGAGTATAACTATACGTAGTGGTCGAAAAGCAAGTGTTGGTGTATGGATAGCTATGTGAGTATATATATGTAGTGGTAGTAAGTGTCGCTGTCGATAACAGATGACAAGCTTGACACTCTCTTTCTCTCTCTCTCTCTCTCTCTCTCTTCTCTCAACTATATATGGTTTTGTTGTACATGAATAAAGGCTCTCTTTCTCTCGCTCTCTTTCTGCTAAAAGTTCAAAGCTTCTGATACCGCGGCTCTCGAGGTTTTACAATACATACACTGCTTTTTGTGAGATTACACAACGACATATCGCTAGCTCTCGAGTACCTTCTGTTTTTGACTTTCTTTTTTTTTTGTATTTTGTATTTTGGTATTTTGTTTTCGTTTAGAGGAAGCTTTGAAATTGCTGGGCAAAATTTTTTTCATAAATTGGGTTGAAAACGATTTGTAATCCATCTATGAGAAAATGAACGTATAATTATTAAATTGAACCTTGAATTTTGAAGAAAAAAATTTCAGTTTTTCATATACATTGTGGCATAGATATAGTTCATACACACGTACACACACATCAGAGTATGGTTACAGCTATTGAAGCAAAACCTTGCTCCAGTTTGACATTTTAAAGTATATTTCGGCGAATTTAAAGCATCAGAAAGCAAGTCAGTATAAGAGATCCCAAACCAAAAGCCCAACGCACTTTCGAAGCCATTTCCGTCAGAAAACTATACAAAGAGCCAACCGCTCGTCCACTACATATACATATACGCAGAGTGTCTCCCTTACTCTTGCAATTGTTATATATGTAGTGGTAGCAGCAACAGCAGCAGCAGGCAACTCTCTTCCTCTCTTAATACCTATATACCTCTCGTCTTTGCCATTGCCACCACTACTGCTGCTGCTGCTGCAAAATCAGGAAGAAGCCTGTCGGATACCGGTTCTCCCTCTTTCTTATATATATACCAAGCATCTTCCACGTCGTCGACGTCTTTACCTTCCCTTTATATATATATATATACACATCTTAGACCCCCCTTTCCTTAGACTCACTTGCGCTTCTTCGTAATCCTTGGGTGCGTTGAACATCTGCAAAGCGCATCGGACGTCGGTGAAGAAGTAAAAGAAGAAGAAAAAAAAATTAAGAAGAAGAAGAAGTAGTAGAAGCGGGGCTAACGAAAAAAAAGAAGAAAAATGAGTGACCGAAGAGGGAAGAAGAGAGAGAGATGGAGCTTCTTTTTTTCTCTCTTTTTTAAGTCAAGTGATCACGGGCGCTTGTGTTAGCGCGCGTGCGTGCGCTTCGAGAGAAAGAAAGAGAGAGAGAGAGTATATGCCGCCCCCGTGAGAACGTTCATTAAATCGGGCCTGTAGCAGCAGCAGCAGCAGCTGATCTCTTTCTTTCTCTCTTATATTATATAGATACGCTTGCAGGTAGTAGTAGTAGTAGTATATGTGTTGCTCCACTAATCACCTGACCGGTATTGTTTCGTCGGCAGGACGGCGCCAGAGAAAGAGAACACAACACACGCGTAAGCTTTGTGTCTTGCTATACCTGTAAATGAACGAGGTCACGCATTTAATTTTGTTGTATGTGTGTATGTGTGATTAAGGTTTGAGAAAGGAGGAAGCTTAAATGATTTGCACGTATATGCGTATGTATTATATATATTATATTCTTGATTTATTAGTAATTTCGTTTTGGAGCAATAATGATCAGCTCAGATGAATCGATATGCGTGTACAAATGAAAAAAGTATGACCTTTCGATCGCGAGATACGTATATCTACATCAGATCAGAGGAAGTATAGGACGTTTAAAAAGATGGTAGGTCTATAAAAAGGTATCATTTTTTTAATATATATCCAGAAGAAGCGAGTGAATAAAAGTCTCTCTCGGTTTTTTTTTTTTTTTAATACCTTTGGGGGTTCTATCTCTCTCTCTCTCTCTCTCTCTCTCTTTGGTATTTGATATAAAATAAATCCGTCCTTTCTTTCCATACTCTTTATACCCCTATTTCCCCTTCCACCCCTCTTTCTTTCTCTATATCAAACGTCTTCCTGCTCATCGTTGTACCCTTTCTTCTCTTTATCCTTTATATACCATATAGCCTTCCTTTAATGCGGATCTTTGAAATCGAGAATAAAAAAAAAAGTCGCCTCACAGCGGAAGTCTTTGAGTGGCAGTGGCCGGAAACGAAAAATGCCAAAAAGACATACCCCCACACAGACACACATACACACACATAAATGTATATGTCAAAAAGAAAAGGTTCTTGCAACAAATATTTCAACCTTAAATCGGAATCAAGTATCCGTGACTTTCTTTATCTCTCGTGCGGGTGGATTTATACGCGTGTCCAAAAGAACTAGTGCATTTGCTGAGCTTGCAAAACAAAAAAAAATTCGTGTGCATCGTAAATACTTGACGGTAGAGGCTACCGATGAGAGGAAAATAAGATAAAGAAAGTAAATTTACTTATGGTCTCAACTAAACTGTGCTCGACTTTACTCTATTCAGAAATCCGACAAGTGCAGCAACAGAGAAACGCACGTAATTTGAATTCCTCAAATACTTGATATTCTTTAACCCCAAGCACGTTGCTCTTCTCTTTTCTACCTTGGCTGACTTTGAGGATTTTCGGACTTGATATGGTATAGTGCTATGCATACATGGTTGTATTGGATGAAAAATTGACAGGTACGTTGAAAATTTTTGTAAAATTTTTCAACAACAAAAAAAAGTATGTGTGTGAGTAAAAATTTGGTAGGCAAGCATTGAAATATTTAAGAAATAATTTTTAAATAAATTGACAACTGTTAATTAAAATAAGAATTTTTTTTAAAATTAAAAAAAAATCAATTAAACAATTGAAATAATAAATTAAATAACAAAAATTTGAAAGCATAAAAATAACAAGTTTTAATAAGTCGTAATTAACATACTAGAAAATCTTTGTCCCTTATACATTAAATCTCAAACGTTCTACAAGTCAATATAACCACACGCCAATCACCCCCTATATATGTATATACTTTCTCGTTCGTTCAACGTCGCACGCGCTGCAATAAAATCGTGTCCCCGGAAGAGCCCCAAGAGCACTATCCCCCCCCCCCTCTTCCTCCTTCTCCCTTTTCCCATGTCTCTTTCATATAACCCCTTGTGTTTCCCAAGCGCCATAGTAGTTCTCGTCCGCAGTGTGTCCAGTCCAGCGTCCATTGTCAGCTCGTCAAATGACGTCCGAAGGAACGCGACCGTTATTAAGCCATTACGTCTCCCCCTCTTGGATAAAAAGCCCACCACGTCTTTCTCTCTCTTTCTCTCTGTCCCATCACCCTCTTTCTCTCTTATATTCCCTTTTGCTCCTTCTCACATCGGCGTTTAAATTCCCATTATCTCTCGAAAGTCCGTCATTTTTTTTTTTTTTTTTTTTTTTTTTTTTTTTTTTTTTTTTTTTTGTTTTTTTTTTTTTTTTTTTTTTTTTTTTTTTTTTTTTTTTTTTTTTTTTTTTTGATATGCCACGACGAGCAATTTTCCATTGGCAGATCCTGATTGATAGCCGCTATCCGTGAACGACAGGTATATAGCGTATAAAAAACTTTATACTCGAAATTCGCTCTTTTTTTATTCTACTATATGCTTACTTGCGATATAGAAAGAAAGAATTACTTCAGCTGATGTTACTGTAAAAAAAAAGGTATTGGAAGGAAACGAACTATAGGTACTAGCTATACGACTACTACTATACGACGACGATGACGATGAGTTGGGTGTACCAAGATTGAAGTCGTTGTATTTTCGAAAATGAGGAAATTGGACGAGATTTGTAGACGTCGTTATATAAGAGGGCGGAGGAAAAAGATCTTTTAAGACGAGTCTTTTCCTAGAATCAGGAGATAAATGAATTGCCAAGCGTCCGTTTCTTTATCCTCCTTCTTCTTTTTTTTTAAGGTAACTTAATACTACGTCTATTGCTAAATTGTAGCCAAAGTTTCGAATAAATGTATATTCAGGAAATAATGTTGGTCATTATCTATGGTAATATTTTAGATTATATTGTTCAACCACAATCGTCTTATTGGATCTGCTTTAATTTATAAATTTGAACAACAAGTATACGTTGATAACGTTATAAATTGGCTATTTAAATTAGTTGACGACGAAAATTTTATTAAAAGCACATAGTTCTCTCGTGACAATTAATACTAGATAAATAGCACCAGAGTAAGTGACAAGAGAATAAAAATTTATTATTACTTACGTATTCAATCTAATAAAGTTTTAAGAAAAGTAGTTATCCAAACTTTTAATCGAACATTAAAATCTCGAATAATTACACTCTCTCTCTTTCTCTCCCACTATCTCTATCTCTTTCTTTCTACGAATTTAAAGTCAAAGAGTCTTCTACATTTTCTCCTTATACTTTTCCTACTCTCTCTTTCTCTTTTTCTCTCAGTAAAATAAATATTGCAAAAATTAAATTGAAATTAGAATTTAAATAACTTCATTTAACTGAACTTATTTAATTTCACACTTATATAATATCCATAAAAAAATTTTCATCTTAAATCGAATTCATTAAAAAAAAAATCTAATATCGAACTTTAAAATACACATATAGACATAGGTATATGTACATAAAAATAACTTTATATAGAAAATACTTTATTAGCAAAATTGAACTTATGCACATTTAGTAGTAGTAGGTAGTAGTTAGGATACAAAGAAGCATTTATAAAATATCCATCAGCATTCTTATTTGAAATTTCAATGGATTCAGAAGCCGATGAGCATTTATAATAGCTCAATTAATGAATAAATCCTTACTCGCTCGTTCACTCACTCACTAAATAGCACACCAAGCTCTCAAAGCCGGTAAAAGCATTTTAATTCGTCCAAAATCAGTCCCCATTAGCGAACGCTCTCTCTTTCTCTCTCTCTCTCTCTCTTTTTCGTCCAATAAAAAAATAAAAATAAAAAAAAAACTCCTGTATCCGCTTTTATTTTTGCTTCAGCAAAAATCGTCCAAATCAAGGCTCTCTCGCCGCGCGTACACCTGCGCCCTCGTTGCATCATGCACGTACATATATACACATGTCCGACCAACTCCGTCCTTGCACTACTTGTCAGTATATATATACATACATACACACACTGAAAGACTCAATGCTTTTGCGCCCTTTAAAAAATCGCTGGTCCGAGGAGAAGAAGAAGAAGAGATCGGACTTTTAATCGCAGCTGTACGTGCACGTACATACATAGGGTGTATATATACATATATATAGTGTAGTAATTCACTGGTCGTTCAAGAGTAAAGGCTCCCGGCGAGATGGGAAGCTCTTGGAAGAGAAAAAGAGAGAGAGAGAGAGTATATATCTGGCAGGGACCCTGCAGGTGTGCGATATTTCACGTTGCCCTGGTATATATACCTACTCGCAGCCGACGGACGGACGCAGCAGCAGCAGCAGCAGTACTTGGTATACCCTCATGGGACTACCATATTTAATACAAAGCATGTAATTCCCGTGGCTGCTGCTGCTACTCGCTGAGTACAAAGATTCTCCATTGCGTATATGTCTGAGAAGAAGAGATGAAAAGAAAGGGAGTATAGGGTATAGAAGATGAGATAAAAAGGAACATCGAAAACCTTGTGTTGAACGTTTCTTCGATTCTTCAGTTCTCGTGTATATATATATATATATATATATATATATATA
>JAPYZE010001086.1:0-49170 GCA_030522805.1 Leptomastidea abnormis
TCAAAAGTCGAGTTTATCACCAAAGTACGTCATATTATGAAAATTAACTCCTTTTAACAAGTACAACATGGCCTCCAAGTTTCATTCAATTTCCTTAATCCTATCAAAAGTAATCTCAAAATTTTAATCATGCCCCGTTTTAATCATGCCCCGGTCTCCCCTAATTTCCTCGTAATAAAAACTCACGAGCGACTGATGCGAGTCGATGGCTATAATCTCATTAGCAAGAGGCTCGTAGTAGATAGCCTTTGTAAGAAATTCATTTTTTATAGTCACGAGACTGGCACAGCTTGAATTCAAGATCCAAATCTGCTCGGCATTTGGATCGTAACAAACGAGACACTTGGCTCCATCGCACCAAATCATCCGCACGAAAGCCAATTGGCTGCTGCTGTTGCTGAGTGTATAAGCTGGTAATAAGAGCTTACCCTGTAGCGAGTATCTCTGAACTGCTATGCCTTTCTCCAACAGCAAGTACTCCTACAGTTCGATTTTATATTTAGTGCGTAAGTAGGTATATTTTTTTCAAGGAACACAAGGATTGAATAGATAACATAATTTATATAACAGTACTTTGGTCTCGTCGCAAAAGCAGATGTCCACAAAAGTCTTTTGAAGAACCGTAGAACTGGTGATCCTTAGACCATGATGAATTTTTTCATCGCGCACACCATCGAATACACTTTCATCCAGTCGACTTTCAAAGCGCTCGTTCATACCTCGAAGTTGAGCGCGCCAAGCTTCCTCCTTCACTTCGGTATCCGATGCAATTGGTCCGCTCATTTTGCCAGTTCAAGAGATACACTATAATGTTGAATTGATTTGTTGCAAAAATTAATGACGATTTGTGCCAAGGATTTAATATTATTGATGTTTATTATTATTATTTTTTTTTTAAATATGTTAGTTGTACTGTGTTAAATTGATTTATATGTTATTTGAAAATCGTCATTTAATTGTTTGTAGGATTAATGGTTGAGAGTATAGCGAGTTGATTTTGAGAGAAAGAAACTGGCAAATGAGGTTATCAAAAATAATAGAATCGTTATTTATTTAACGACATGAAATCACATCATAAATATATTTTATTATGACATTTTAATAACGTTTTTTAATAAACATTATTTAAATTTAAATTTAAAATTTTATTTTTTACAAATAAAAATCAACTTTTTTCGTTCAGACTTTTAAATGTTTTTACAGAAAAAAAAAAAAATTTTTTTGTTTTAAATTATAGTTTTGTTTGAAAATAACATTTAAAAACATTTTAACAAGATATTGATATGTTTAATACGTAAACTACTAGATATATATAGTTAGTCTTGTTTTTAGGTTTTTATTTATGCGGTCGTTAATCGCAGAAATAACTTTAAAACCAGTTTTATTACATGAACATAGTGAAAGACAAGATTAATATGAAATAAAATGTTAACACCCATCATGTTAAGATATATGTAATTATATTGTAGAAAGCTAAAAAAATCACAAAAAATTATGCATATTTTGTATTTTTATACTTAAAATTAAAAATTAATCAACATTTTTTCTTAATTTATATCTATATTAACAAAAATTAATATATTTAATATCACATCTTCGCAACTCAAATATTTTGCAAAAAATTGTCAAATGTATCAAAATTCTGTGAAATGTAATATGTATACGTATAAACATTTAAATATGGAAGTTTTCCAACAACTTTTTCTGCGCGTTAAACTGAAAATTGCGTTTTAAAATGAATGTATAAAGACATCATAAATGCAAAATAACAATATCACAACCGTATAATAAGTAAATATGTACAAATTTTATTCAATACTCTTTTTACTGTATAATATTTATGTTTAATTTCAAACAAAACATACACACATTTTTACTATCTCTCAATTTAAATTTAAAATAAACACATATTTCTCAATAATAAAAATCAAGAGCGTAAATTATTATTCATGAGATAAAAAAAGTGTATATTTATTTTATTCAATGAAAGTTAATTTGTATAATATCGTTTACATTTTAACGATGAAATGAAATACAGATAATAAAAGCTCGTTTTCACTTATTTGAAAAACATTGAAAATATGTTAAAGTTATGCGTAAAGATATATGTCACAATAAGTTTCTATATAAAGTTTAGCTTTCTCTAAAATTTTTCTATTTAAACATTTTCTCCAACAACATAAGTAAAATATATCTAAATTTAAAAATGATGCGTACTTTCAAAATTCCCAATGCGCAAAACTTGAATCTTAAAATTTTCCTTCAGCAAATGTTTATTAAATATCTCTCACCTTTAAACAATCAAAACTTGCTACGCCTGCTATAAATTTCTATACCTTTACTTGCCCTCGTCATCAATTCTCAAACATTTTACACGTCCTTTATGTGTATGCATAAACAAAACAATAATAAAAAAAAAAAGAAACAGAATTGCACAATATATTCTTGATTGTGTTGTCGACATAAGTGATATTGTAGTGTTGTGCAATATTATTGGACACCTACGCGTATTGGCGGGTGACGCCAAGCCTTCAAAGGTCTCATATAAGAGTGAACAATGTATGAATGGCCTTTTTTTTATTATTATACGAAATTGCGCAACTTATATGTACCTATATCGTTATAATTCGATATGCTTTTATCTTCCGCCTTTCATCTATACAATCTTCTCCTTTTCATTTCATGTCTTAATAATATCACACTTGCGTGAATTTGCATTTCAACACATGATGATGGTATATTTTGTCATTATTTTCAACAATTCAATTATTTAATCTTCATTGATTTATCGCACAACTCATAATAAAAAAACAACCTTAAGTGTAGCACACAAAGTTCTCATAAATTAAAATTAAAATAAGTCAAGCATGATATGACGACTATACATAGGATAAATATCACACACTAACTAACAGCTAATGAACCAAATTTAGCGATTCGGTGATCTTGTGTGTACGGCGCACAAGAGCGCAATAGCTATACCTATACTCTATCTTTAAAAAAGAAATACATCCTCAACATGTATACTTATATCATGATTAATGAGCGCACCTGCAACCTAAGTTTTTCGTTACAATTCGAATTTTAAAAATATATCATTTTGTAGTATTTTGTATGCGTATCTCTTTCCAAAGCCCACCCACAAACGCTTATAAATCGTTGCCAATATAGTTTTTATATAAAAAAAAAAAAAAAACACGTGCGTCGCATCAAATAAGCGCGTTGACAGAATGAAAACTTGGCCAAAAAGTGTGCAAAAGTCGCATAATGTATATAAGCTTTTTGAAAGGGAGAGAATATAAAGCGAATTAGAAATGGTTGGTGCTTCAAAGCAGGAAGTTCTATAATAGAAAAAAAGAAAAAATGAGATAGAGATTTGTTCGCGTTTTACACTTGGCTTTAATTTATTACACACTCAAATGCAAATGGAAAGAAAAAGAGCTTTGACATGTCCGTATCATTTACTATAGCCGAGGAGGAGGAGGAGGAGCATATATCAAACTATATAGACATAGACATAACGCACCTGCGATATGTATAATATGCGTGATATTTCTTTTATCTCTTTTTCTCGTAGTACGTACAGTCAAACGGGCGCCGCGCAAGTGTTCGCCAAAAATAGCATGGGTTTATTTTTATATCGAGAGAGAGGGAGAAAGAGAGAGAGAGAGAGTATATAACATGGAGTTGTAGTATAAGAGAGCAAGCCTCGTATACTATTAAAGCTATACTCTCGCGTGCAAGAAAATATAAAGTCCTGAATTTGATGCTGAAAAGTCTTTGTCTTGAAATTTTCCGGCAAGAAGCGAAAGCATCGTTGAGATGCCAGAAAGGAGCTTTTTTTATTTTTTTATACTTGGTTTAGCCAAGGTGTCAGAATTTATTCTTTTCTATATATCGTTCCTTGGAGGTTGAGTATTGTAAAAGAGAGAGAAAGAGAAAGAGAGTTTAGCAATGGAGCTTTTGTGTGAAGGTCGACATTGCCTTGACTTTTTTTCTTTCTTTCTTTTCTTTTCATCGCGCTTTTCGCGCTTTCGATTGTTGGATTATTTTTACTGATGGGTCGAGGCAATGCGATGTATCCACTTATCCCTCTTGATGTAGAATGGAATATGTTTCTAAAATTAAAACGCGCCAACGACGACGTGTGTCTCCTCGTTACGTGCTTTTTTTTATGAGTTTTACGAAAAATCTTGGAGGTTGGAGGGTTTGTGCCGGGATGAAGAGACACTAAAGTCTATACTATATTTAATCTGCTGATGGCTGATTCTCGTAGCCTTGACATTCTGATTTTTCGTGATACTGAACTTTACAATTTATTATTGTTTTTTTTTTTTAGTTTTTATTTTATTTTGTTTAACATCTTGGTTGAAAAATATTCATTGACTTGTAAGTTTTTTTTTTTTCTACAGTAATATATATGTATTTTTGATAATTTTAGTTGAAAAAAAAAATTTAATTTTAATATTTTTAAGTAAAATCAGCATCTTAATTATAAAAATTGCAAAAATATTAAAAAGCTGTTGAACACGATCAAATGATTAATACACGTTTTATTTATAAATAATAAGTAGTAGCGGCAGTATAGGAGATGATGAGTAGTCTGGCAAGACAAGCGTACATATATATACGTGATGTTACATTATCTATATAGGTATCGTATAATATGTATCTCCGCACAGCTCTTTGCCTTCTGTCCACGTTTATTAATTAATCGTCAATTTTTTACAAACATATTTATTTATAAAATTGTTTCGCGCTCTACCGCCTTTACGTTATACCTATATGTGTAAATACGCACAAGCAATCATCATCATCACGTGCAATCAGAAATTTGATTTTCCTCATTCAATCCTAAAAGAAGATTGTGTGACAATTTTTCGCTCAATCGTTCATAAAAGAAACACACACACACACACACACACACACACACACACAAAAATTCAGTAATCTATTAATATTGTACTCTTTAAAAAATGAGAAGGAATATTATACAGATAAATCGATGCCTCCTGCTACGAAGACTGCATTATGTTATAAGCAGAATTGTCTGACAAGAGTATATGACAAGTCCTATGATTATACGAAAATAAGTACAAGTAGAAAAATGTTATACGAAGAACATTACAAGTCCCTGATGTTATACGAAAATCAGTTATTCCAACGATAAAACTATATTAAAAAATTATAATGATATCATTACGCCACTCACTCTATCAATATTTTAAGACTTTTATAATTTTAGGTTTAAAAGAGTTTTTGCCCGTAAATTTTTGAAATAAAAAAAAATGAATAAATAACATTAGGGACTTGTCATAGTTCTATGTAAGACTTTTTTACAAAACCTTTTCTTCGTGAGACAATTCTACTTGTAATAATAGCCGACGTAGCGTCGAAATAATCAGGACAATTTTATTGAATCTCTATTGACAATATATAAATATACATATACGTTTTCAAATTCAGTTTAGAATTCTGAAACAATATAATACTTATCTCCACAAAAAAGCAATAGTTTGTACTACAAATGAATAAAACTGTATAGCTATCTATTATTGTTTCTCTATTTTCAAATCGGTTATTAATATGATGAGATAAGAGTAGAGAACGTTTATTTATGAAACTTATCAATAAAATTTTTAAACTTTCAAAATGAAAATACCAAATAATATCTATTATCTCTCTAAAACTATAATAAGAATAATACATGTTTTCCTTATAAGCATAAAACTCATCATTATACGTCAATCGCTTAAAATAAAATTGTCTATATCATTGATATTTTTCAGTTTTTCAAGTTTCCACTTATATCAACAATACAATCTTATTGGTGTATATATTACTTTATATATTAAAGATCGCATGGCTTGGTAAATCCGCATCCTATACTTATTATTGCATCGCGGCGGAGTGTTTATCGGCTGCCGCACAGCTGATGCAGCAGACGCGCCGCCGAGCGAGACGACGTCAGTAAACACAGCGGTCACCTCTCTCCGCACTCCTCGATCCAATCCATCGTCGTGATTCTTGTAACGCGTGCGCTGCAGCAGCCTCCTTATTCTATTAACACTCGTGGTCGCTGTCGCGCGAACGAGGCGAAGAGGAAAAACGGAATAAGAGAGACACACTCACCGCCTTATAGTTATATTAGAGAAAGAGTGTATGTGTATTCTTAGCCCCTCCGCACCTAAAGAAGCTGCACGCACCAAAAGACTCCGTCGTCGAGCAGTAAACGCCGCGCGTTGATCACCCAAGTTTGGCTACGACAGCATCGCGTTTTGCCACACCACGCAGTGCACACCTAGCTCTCGCGCGCGTCTCATCTTCTCTCTTTCGGTGTTCGCGAGGTGTAGATAAAACATTACCCGTACCTGGTAAGGTATCGCCGGGTGTAAAGTATACAAGTGTCAAGGCCCAAAAGGAGGCTGCGTAATCGGCAGGCAATCATTAGGAGTTCGGTGGTCTTGGCGGCGACGAGGCGCGAGGTGGTGGTCCTACCCCGAGGATGGAAGAGGAGACGGAAATCCTGAGCAGTAGCCTCATGAACCGCGTTTACTACGCGGCAAGGGATGGCCTCGCCATTACCCTCTATGCCATGCTCAATGATAAGGAGCCTGAACTTTGCAGTCGGCTTGTTAGTCAGGTCGGTATAGTGTGTGTGTGTGTGTGTGCGTGTGTACTAGATTTCCTAAATGATTGCTATTGTCTATTTTTTTTTTTTTAGTTTTCTTACTCTTTCTATTTGTGAGATTCCCTTTGGAAATAGTTTGTGTCTCTAGGATGGGGGATGAGAGCAAGAAAATTTTTTTATTTGGCTACTTGGTCAGTCTTTAAAGAATCTTAAACATTTGGCGTGTCCCTGTTTAACGAATCGTCAAGTGTACCCTTTAATTTTATTTTCACTACTTTACTTATATAATTGATTGATTTTGCAAGGGCAGAAATGATTTCTTTTTTTTTTCTTACTTAATTTATTGCTGCTTCTAGCTATCAATTTTACTTAACAATGATTCATGTTGATAATTAGGTTTCTGTATTTTAAATTTAAAATCCTTTTCATAACTAATTATAATTGTATCAAGATTAGTCACAACTATATTTTAGAGTGGGAGAAATTTCTAGCTTGGAATTGGAGCAAGCAAAAATACATCTGGAATCTGTTTTCTATCCTACACTTATAACTGGAGAAATAATTGTAATGCAACATTTGTAGATATTTTAGAGTGAAGCTGAAAACAGTCTTGTGCTATTCTGGTAGCATATTTTCATTTGGAACTTATATTTTCATTTTATACTTATGCTTTCTCACTTAATTTTAATAACTGCAATTAGAAACTAAAATTATTATAAATTACTATTGTAACCATTAAAACTATAAAATTCATTGTGCCAATGGCTACATTGTTTCATAAAATAAAATTAAAACTTTTTTACTTTAGTTTCTAGTCAATGATCAAATGAGTTCAGTTGGTTAATTGTTATTTATAATTTATCTATTGATAGTTTAGTGGTTTGCCAAATGTAGCAAAATACACAAAACTAAACTATAATAGCTAACAAAAACTAAAAAAATTAAAATAATTTTTAAAATATTAATAAAAGGTTAATTTTGATATTCGTTTACTAAAAAAAATAAAAATTACTTTAAAATAAAGAATATTTCTTTTATTATTTGATGAAATTTGAAAATTTATTTTTATTTTTACATAAAATTTGGAATAGAAAAACTATACATTTTTAATAATACATAATGGCAAAATTCATAAAAAATGATAACTACTTTATTCAAACTTTTATATAACTTTATTTTGTGTAACATTTAAAATATTTTATCAAAGATAATCACAATTTTTCAAAGATATACTCCAGTGTCCTTTGTCTCGATATTCAACAAAGCAAGGTTTGAGGCACATGCCTTCTAATAAAGAATTTAAGAATTTGGCTTTGAGCCAGAATTATTTATGTTGGGATTCCAAACAAAGAAGTGTTAAGATTCATCTTAGAATGATTTTTTGCACAAGAAACGTACTATATATATATATTTTTTTTAGATGTAATTTTAATTATTTCAACAATAAATTAATTTTTTTGCAAATTATATTGTTTGATTTAATATTTCAATGGTTTTTTTTGATAAGTTTTTAAAATTTCAAAATTTTTTTGTTTCAGAAAATTTTGCAAGAAGATGGCCAATGTTGTTCTCCCTTTATTGTGGCTGCAAGATATGGTCATAATAAAGTTATTAAAATGCTTCTAGATAAATTTATAATAGATATAGAACAAGAAGGGAGAGTCAAATTTGATGGATATATAATTGAAGGTGCTAGTGCACTTTGGTGTGCAGCTGGTAAATTTAATTTGTTAATTTTTCATCTTATTTATTGTTCCACAAAAATAATATGTGTAGAAAAATAAAATTAAATTTCATTTCTCAGGTGTTGGTCACTTGAATGTTGTAAAGACACTTGTAAAAGCTGGGGCAAATGTTAACCATCCTTCAAAAACTAATTCTACTCCTGTAAGAGCTGCATGTTTTGATGGAAGACTGGATATTGTTAAGTATTTAATGGATCATTCTGCAGATATTCATATTGCTAACAAGCATAATAATACTTGTTTAATGATTGCCGCCTATAAAGGTCATCTTGATATTGTAAGTAATTAAAGAAAAAATATCCAAATCATTTTCAAACAACCAATCTAAATATGTAAACAATCCCTTCTTTCGTTTACAGGTAAGTTTTTTATTAGAAAATGGAGCTGATCCAAATGAAAAAGCTGAATGTGGAGGAACAGCTTTACACTTTGCTGCAGACTGTGGTCATTGCAATATTGTTAAAGAATTACTTAAACATGGTGCAACAATGGCAAAAAATATGAATAATTTAACACCATTAATTTTGGCTGCTGAGAGAGCAAGAGCTGACGTAGTTGAGTGTCTTGTAGAACATGAAGACATAAGTAAAGAAGATACAATTGAAGCTTATGAGCTTCTTGGTGCTTCTTTTGCAAATGACAAAGACCATTACTGCCTTCAAAAAGCTTACAATTATTTACACAGAGCAATGACTTTGAGGTAAAAATTTATTTTTATTATTTTGGCTAAAAAATATTATTTACTGTAACTATTTTATAACCTATTATAGATATAGCAATCCAGACAATGTTGTAAGAAAAGTTTCTAGTGAACCTATTCCAGCATATGAAAATTGGCGAGAGTCTGAGACTGTCGAAAGATTAGAAAGTATTAAGAATAATCAAAACGCGCTTCATATGGAATCTCTTGCAATAAGAGAAAGAATTTTAGGTGATTAAAATGTTTCTTTTATCTTGGCAAAAAAACCAAAATGAATATAAAAATTTATATGATTTTTAGGTAAACAAAATCCTGATGTGCCACAACCTGTAATTTACAGAGGAGCAGTTTTTGCTGATAATGCAAGATTTGATAGATGTATAGAATTATGGTTACATGCTTTGAATCTAAGACAAATGAATAATATGTGGATCTCAAAGGATTTACTAAGATTTGCACAAGTATGTTTTACATAATTTCAAAAAATGAAACCATTTAAATATTTTATATTAATTTTTTGAAATCGCTTCTTTTTAGGTATTTTCACAAATGATTCACGTTGGGATTGAATTAAAACTACATCAAGTATTAAAAGTTTTAGAAGCGATTGTTGTAGAGCTAGGTAGAAAAAAGCAAAAATTAAATGAGCCTGATTTGAAAGAAGATAGCGATCAATCCATTGCAGTTAGTATAACATATATATTATTTAAAAAATTTGCTAAAATTAAATTTTTAAATTCCAACGTTTCTTTTAGGATGAGATCGAATCAAATATAACGATAACGTTATATATTTTGACAATACTTACTCAATTAATGACATTAAACGAAAAGGGGTATGATGAAGCGGACGTTAAGAAAGCATTTGTTTTAGTTCATAAATTGTGTGCTCTTCAGATGAAATTAAAAGATGGTCAAACTTTGCTACATTTGGCTGTAAATGCTGAAACGCCGGTTGATGATTTTCATACGAACGACGTTTGCAAGTAATTGTTCATTATAATTAACAACTTGCAAATTTTTCCTTACTTTTCTATATTAATGAGTTTTTACTCGAATTTTTTACTCAGGTTTCCATGTGCTGCAACTTCAAAATTACTTATAAAATGTGGAGCAGACGTGAATGCTATGGACAATGAAAGAAATACACCCCTTCACATTATAGTTAAATATGAGAAACCAATTAGCGATTTTATGACTTTACATTCAATTATTCTAGACCTTGTAGAAGCTGGTGCTCACATGGATACTGTAAATAGTCAAGGAAAAACTCCGTTCGATGCTGCTACTACAGGTAAATTACTTCTCAATAAAGAGATTACGTAAAAATTTGAATAATGTACTTATAACATAAAATATGATTCAGGCGTAGCTGAAATCATTCTTCGAACACAAACAAAACTGTCTTTAAAATGTATGGCTGCAAAAGCTGTCAAAGCATACAATCTTTCATACTGTGGCAATGTGCCACGTTCTCTTGAAAGTTTTATTGAATTACATGGACCTGGACTAAAACAAGGATAATTTTGTTCCTTTCTGACGTTGAAAAGGAAAATTTGCTTAGATGTTCCTTATTCAGATGTACTGACGCCAAAGAATGTTGTAGATAGATTTTTTATAATTAACTAAAAAAATATTTATATTTTATTGTTAAAGTAAAAAATTTTTATTTTTTAACTGTAAAAGATGTAAAAAGTGTTATAAAATAAAGATTTTATTACAGTTTGATGAATTTTTGGTAAAATTTTATTTTATTTATAATAACAATTTAAATTATGTACCACAAATAACTATAAAAAATAATTTTTTTCAAAGTTGTATGGGGTGTATATAGATATAAATATAAATGATAGATTATTTTGTTACATATTTGTTTTATATGTAAAGGAATGAAAAAACGCGAGATTGACTTTATATAAAAATATAAAACGGATAAATTCGTTTTATATCAAAGTAATTGAATAGATCAGAAGTAAAATATTTTTCTTTTAAAAACATGTATACAAGATAAACATCTTTGTTTTAAATTCGATTTCACACACTTGTCACTTATGTATGTTACATTATATTAGATATCTTATCATAAGACTAATTAAATATAATACAAAAATACAATTAGAAGAAGAGCTTGTAAACAGCACGATTGTTGAATTTTTAAATGGTTAAAAGACATCTTAAAATGTGATTTGTAATTATTTAAAATGGTGTGCGTTTTGGCACTGGAAATCGAAGGACCAGTGCGCTGTCCGCCGAAATAATTGGAAGTGCATTATCACAGTGGTGATTCACAAGGTGACTCACACTGTCAAACAATCTATCTTTAGTTCTTACCTAAAATGAGATATTTTTATTATATTGTTTTTTGATATTTTCACCATTTGGTTTTTTTTAGTATCTCTAAAATATAAGTAAAATTTAAAATATAAAAAATTACTTACAATTCCTTCAGGGTCGATAAGCAACAAATGCTTTGGAATTCCGTGATTCATTCCTGTCAAAACATACTGCCCAGGTGTACCTTGCGATTCTCTTACTAAGAAGTCACCATCCTTTGAAACATAAAAATTGTTTAGTTTTTTTATCATTTAATATTGCGTAGTAACTTGTTAAAATCAATATATTTACTCTCGTTAACATCGCTTCTGCTTCGGCGCGACTAACACTTCCATGATACCAAACTTCTTGTCTTAATTGTCTTCTTTGTGATTGAGGACTTAATTTATTCATTTCTGATATGGCAGTACTAAATGGCTCTGTAAATAACATTTTTAATGATTAATTGTCAAATTAATATATTTATGAAATCTTATATCATTTTGTTAATTTACTTACGCATATCAAATGCATCGAAAAACGTTGCAGGCTCTCGCCGATTGTCACGACTTGATGTGATCACAGTATCATTAACGTAATTATGCTCCGAATTGGAACTGGAAGCAATTGTGCCATCTGAACTTAAGTCTATCAAATTCCCACTTTCTATTTGTAAAAAGAAAAGTCTTTATTATAAATTACTTATTAGAAAAAATTAATTTAATTTATTAAGTTTCGTCTAGTTACCAGGCCATTGTATCGACGACTTAACGTCATCAGAAACAGACGCATTTTGTACATTATTACTGCATAATCCTTCGTTATTACCGGAGTTTGAATGGTGGTGTTTTAAATTTGGTAAAGTTGCAGAACAAACTGGCAGAGGTGGCACAGGAGGTGGTCCAATATCTGGTGGCACTTTACCAGGCAAATCATTGTAGTAATCGCGATCGGCCTCTTTTGATCCATTTAATGCTGGACTACAATGTATAACAAATAAATTTTACAAATTGTACAATCTCAAGATTGAAAAAAAATTTTTTAAATGAATTCTTACAGCTTGGTCGTATCTTTTTCTAAAAATTCCTTAAAACGTAAATCGAAAGCTTGCCCAAAAGTGTGAATAACATCTTGTGCTAAACCACCACCACATTCTAATACATAACAAGCTCGCCATTCTGAAGCATTTTTAGCTACATATGCCACAAAATCTAAAATTTCCTGAAATTCAATTCATGTTTTTATTTTTAATTCTTTTTTAGTTTGTAATAAATTATCAGATTAGGTGAAAATTTTTTTTTTACTAACAGTATCACCTCCAGAAGCAAATGATATGCGAGGCAGCATGTGTTTTGCTATTGTTTGACCAGTTTCTAAAATTGATAATGTAAGACTAGAACTGCTGATTGTCAAATTAATATTAGATCCAGCATGTTCCATGCATGGCTTATCTGCAATTGCTTTTTTAACTTTATTATCAACCTAAGAGGAAAAACAAAAATTTTTTCAAATTGAGTAAATTTTTTATTACTATAATTATATTTAATGTAAAAAGCATCAATAAACTTAATACCCTTCTTTTTTTGTCAGCAGATTTAAGTCCAGCTGCTTCACAAACTCTATTTATACATTCTCTGAAAAGAAGTTTGATAAATTATTACTATTTATAAATAGCATAGATGGATAGTTATTATTAAACTTGATATCTTACTTTGCAACACATGACCTTGTCTCAAAGTTTAAGCTTTTCATCGACGTATAAACTTCTACACAGCCAACGTACTAAGAAGATAAAACAAGAAAGTATTGTACTTTTATGAACAGTTTAATGCTCAACAAAAATATTTGTTAGAAAAGACTTACTCGAACTGCATACGTGACTCCTTCTTTACACAAAAGGTGATCAGGATGCAGCCAACCCCTTGGGGGTTTGCTTATAAAATTTCCTCCTCCAGTTGCCATTGTTGTTATTTACATTAACACTTCTACAATAAAAAATTGATTTACGTTTTTACCATAAGTGTGTGTACACTTGATTTTTAAATTAATTTAAAATTAAAACAAAATAATACAAAAAAAAAATGCAGGAAACTATCCCCACATATATGAAATAAAAACAAAGCAACAAGCTGCACATTGCTCCGAAATAAGAAATTCGGAGCAACTGCACAATTACGATATATATTTTCGTAATTTAACCTTAAAGGAGTAGTCGAGTCCTGCTGAGATCAATCGAAATTTTCTCGTCCTCGATTCTCCAGCTGATAAATTATCTAAACAGTCGTAGTTTTGCCTCGGACCTGAAAGTTCCTTAGTCGGAGCAGCAGTATGCGTCATGCTGCAGCAGCTCTCCCCCTTGTCTTTCTTTCTGGATCCGCGGTGCCGATCTTTTTCTCGCGGGAGGATGAGGAGGAGGGAAGCAATTTAATTGGAATGCAGGCGTCCAATTACGCCTCTCTTATAAATATATACATATATATCTCACTCTCCCGTGTATGATTGTTTCCCGTCAAAGCGCAGTAGTAGTCTCTATGTGGTGATGCATGTCAGCCTGTATGCACACGCGTCTTGTATACTAAAGAGAGACGGGTAGATAGATAGTTAGATAGATAGATAGAGAGGGTCCGTAACTCCGAGTATATTCTCTATCGGAAGAGAGAAAGAGAGAGAGAGCCACGTTGAATGGACTCGGTATTACGTCCGGGCGTCGGTGCAACAGCAGCTCCAAAAATGTCAAAAGCGATAAGAGACGTGTTGCGCGCACCCACACAGCTTGTCTAAATGTCTACTGCTCTCTCTCTCTCTCTCTCTCTCTCTCTGCGCGTCCTCCGCACTGCACAATGCACACTATGCATTCATAAGCTATACTACAAGCTGCAACTGCAACGCTTTTACGGCTTCGAGAGTTTTTGTATCTAATCGTTGGATAGTTGCATTAGCAAACTCTCTCTCTCTCTCTCTCTCTCTCTCTCTCTCTCTCTCTCTCGCTGCTTAATTAGTTCTCTCTTTTCCCCCTCCTCCCTCTCTTTCTCTCCATTGACAGTCGACACACTGCAATTTCCTTTCTCTCTACTCGTTTCGTTCTAGCTAGAAAAACTATGAGTAATGTCCACTTGCAATATAAAGGTGCACTGCTACTATATCGCCTTACTTTACGAATAGGTTTATAGTACATACATTATATACTAGCATAATAATTAATGCGAAGATTCTGCATTCCAATTTTGCGTTAAGGTATATTGTATATATTATATAGAGAGGGGGGAGAGAGTAGGAGCGAAAATATAAGCTTGGATGATTACGATTTTATGAATGGCTTTTACAATCTCTATGGCTACCTTTAATAAAAAAAATAATGCGGGATTTTTTATTGATTATAAAGTTTTTTTTTTTTTTTAAATTAAAAAAAAAAAAAATTATTCTTCGAGTAATTCTGTAATTTTCATTTGTTTTCAATGTTTGGAAAACAAGATAAAATTTGGGATAGCAAATGTTGTTGCAACACAATTAATAATAATAAATATTTTTTTTTTGTTAAAAATAAATGCATATTTTTGTTATTGAATTATTTAAATGTACTAAAATACTGCATTCTTTTTTTTAAACATCAATAACCACTGATCTATAGTCAGTATAGCGTTACCTGATCCTGATGTCTCTAAATCTTTTAAATACGACAATTTAAACAGAAAAAAAAAGATAAAAACAAAGTGGCAATATTTAGCAAATAAAAAAAAATGAAAGAAAAAACGAGTAAACAAGAGAAATCATTGGTCGCGCGCGGCATATTAATTTGTATTGCAGCGTCAACACATTATAGGTATAATATCAGCAAACTTCACATCACGAGTATATGGCCGCCGGCCGGGCGGGTTTTCATTTTTCAGGGAAGAAGAAGGAAGAGAAGAGAAGCCCGCCGCGAGACGAGACAACTTCAGGGGAATAACTCTCGGCAACCGACATCATGTCGTGTTCGTGTCGCCGCCGCCTGGAGGACCTACTCTTGTGGTACCGCCGCTGCTTCGTTTGACACGCTTTTTCAATACCCTTGAAAATCAGCGAGCCATCCCAGACATAAAAAGCTCGAGGAGTATCAAAAACCTGCAGGAGAGAGTAATCGTCGCAAGGCCGGTGAATAGCCTTGCACCAGCTTTTTGGGGAGGGCGGCCAGCAGCGTGTTAGTACCTATACCTATTACAACAGCACCTGTGTATTGTAGCGCAACGGCCAGCCATCCTGCTGCACCCGCAGACCGCAGTGCCGTAGCTGCTGCTGCTTGCGCAGTACATTCACTAGCTGCTGCAGTGGAGGATCGCCGTATTCAGCAAGGAGGAGGCTCTCCAAGGATATTTTGTTTTCCTTGATAAAAGTCGTGCACGATGCCCAGGGTCAGCGGCGGGAACGCTCTACCTGGGAAAGCTGCTGTCTCTGCCATCAGATCTGTTGCAGCAGCCACGAAAACGGTCACGAGAGTAGGAGTGCGCGCGAGCCATCAAAGCCCGGGTGCTCGTATTTAGCGGGTGTGCAGCGTGCGTGCGGTTCCATTTCCGCCAAATTCACCCCCTCCGATCGAAGGGACGAGGAGAGCCGGCTGCTCTTCTGTTTTGCTATAGGTATCTCTGCTTTCCACTGCAGTCCACGCGGCCACGGGAGCAGTGACTTTATTGGTATTAGCTACTACCCATATCTCCACCACCATCAATACATTGCGTGCGCTTGCACTTCTCAACAAAAGAGACGACGAAGAGGACGTTTTCAAGGACAATTTTCCGCGTGAGCGTGTTTCTGCTTGTGACGAGGGACGAGCTCTAGGCATATTCACATACGGCGTCTTTTCTTGATAAATGCCTGTCCTAAGGTAAGAGAGCCACGCGCCTTTGCGAAACTGTGCCAGAAGACCGCGGCCTAATAGATAACGAGAGAGAAAGAACATATTAACCGCATTTTATCTTTGTGCGCGCGAACCGGAGTGTGTTGTACTTGCGTCGTGGAGGCGCGGGGCCTACACCACCTAACCTCCCTGTTTATGACCGCTGTATAAATAGGGTATGCGTGTGCGTGCCGCGTTTTCCTCTCCTCGTGATCCGCACTCTGCAATCTTCCATAGATCTATCTCTTTTTGCACAGAGATGCTCTCGCACGGATGTTAATTGTTTTAGTTTGATAAGATTTTATCAGCCTAAATTTTATTTTGATTTTTTCTTTAATTACAGAATTTGGAAGGTCTTCTAAAGTAATATACTTCAAAAGTTAAGTATCTTAATAAGTTGGAATTATAAAACTGACAAGATGTCAGAGATAGTTTATCCAACTGGGTGCAGACCTGTCACTGATGATCTTGGACCAGATGAGCTCATCAGAAGACTTAAGGTAATATTTGTTCTTCATAAATATGTCAAACCTAAAACTAACAGAAACTAACAGTTCTACATTCATTTACTTTAATAATATTGATGATATCAATTTATTTATTCAAAATTTGAATGAGGAGATAATTAATAAAATATTTTATCAATTTAGACACTTGCTCACACATTGCAAGCAATGGGACAAGATGAAGGAATGTATCAACAGTACATTCCATTGGCATTACATTTGGCAGAAGATTGTTTCTTGCAGCATCCGAGTAAAGATGTACAATTACTTATAGCATGCTGTATTGCTGATGTACTTCGTGTATATGCTCCAGAGGCTCCTTACAAAGATCCTGATCAAGTAAGCTTTCAAAGTTCTATTCGTGTAGAATGAAAAAAGTCTGAATAATATAAAACTAGCATTGTGATTCAATGCATATTTTTTTATTATAATTATTTATATTATAACTTTATGATTTATTTTAGGTAAAGATAATATTTCTCTTTTTAATAAAACAACTAGCTGGTCTAAAAGATCCTAAAGATCCAGCATTTAAAAGATATTTTTATCTCCTTGAGAACTTGGCCTACGTCAAGTCTTTTAACATGTGTTTTGAACTTGAGGATTGCCAAGAAATATTTTGTGCTTTATTTTCACTGATGTTTAAGATTGTGAAGTAAGGAATATTAAAATAATAATTCACATCAAATAATCATTCAACAAAGTTTTTAATAAATAAATTGTATTTTAGTGATGAGCATTCAGGTAAAGTGAAAAGTTTCATGCTTGATGTATTGTGCCCACTTATTACTGAATCAGATGTTGTTAGTAATGAGTTACTGGATATTATTCTTGTAAACATTGTTGAACCATACAAAACACAAAAGAAGAACGCTTATGCACTTGCTAAGGATTTAGTTGTTAAATGCAGTGATACATTAGAAACTTATATCCAGGCAGTGAGTATCATTTCATACAGTTTTCATCTTATTTTATATTTATATCTGACAAATTTTTTTTTAACTTTTCAGTTTTTCAATCAAGTGCTCATACTGGGCAAAGAAGAAATGAAATTACAAATCAACAATAAAGTATACGATTTGATTTATGAGCTCAACCATATATGCCCTAGTGTTTTGCTGTCTGTCCTGCCACAGCTTGAGTGCAAGCTTAAATCTTCAAACGAGCAAGAACGTCTTGGTGCTGTAGCACTTTTAGCGCGAATGTTCTCCGAGCGAGGTTCTCTATTGGCCGAACAGCATCCACAACTTTGGCGAGCGTTCCTTGGACGTTTTAACGACATTAGTGTAGCAATACGTACCAAATGCGTTCAATATTCTATGCACTTTTTACTAAATCATCCCGAGCTTCGAAAGGATATAACTGATACGTTAAAAATGCGACAGCATGATGCTGATGAAAATGTAAGATATGAGGTCGTCATGGCAATCGTAACGACAGCGCGCAAAGACTTTGAAGTAGTATCACATAGCGAGGATCTTTTAGAATTTGTGAAAGAACGGACTTTAGATAAAAAGTTTAAAATTCGAAAGGAGGCGATGTCTGGATTGGCTATGATTTATAAAAAACATTTGAATGATGCAGATGTTCCGCAGGCCACAAAAAAAGCCGTGACGTGGATTAAAGACAAAATTTTACACGGTTACTACATGGCGGGTATGGAAGATAGATTGTTAGTAGAAAGATTGCTGAACACATGCTTAGTGCCTTATCAATCACCAGCCGAAGATAGAATGAAAAAGCTGTATCACTTATTAGGTACAATAGACGATCACGCATCTAAAGCTTTTGTTGAACTGCAAAAGCACCAATTAGCGTAAGTTTTACATAATTTTTACCGGCATGTTTGCTCAAAATTGTTTGTCTCGTAAATAAATTAAAAAAGTCGTGCCTAAACGTGTCGGTAGAGCGCCAGTCGTATAACCTGGAGACCTGAGTTTGAGAACTGGCATCTATCGATTCGGACAACGCGACTTGAGGAGTCTTAGTTCGGTTTTCCGTCTGATTTGTAATCCGGCGGTAAATGAACTTTGACACCGTATATATGGTATGATGTATTTATAGGTAAAATTTAGTAAACAAGTCGTGTAAAAGGTTTAACAGCCCGTCAAACAATATAAAAAAAAAAATTTTAATTTGAATCTATTATTTCTAGTGTAAGAAGATCAGTTTCTGAATGGATTGAAATGATTAAGAGATCAGAAACAGGAACAAGTCCTGAGTTATCACAAAAAATTTTGCAAATTTCTCGATTTTTACCTGAGCCAATGAAAGTGCAAGAATTTTTACAAAAGTTTAGTGCTCATTTGAAAAAAGATTCGACTCTTATGCAAGGCATGGAAACAATTTTGCAACCGACAGTATCGTGCAAGGATTGCGCGGAAGCAATTAGTACAGTGCTAAAGAAACTAGGTCAACCTATCATGACAAATCTGTACTACAATACTATCAAAATGTTGCTGGAAAGAGTTAGCTCAGTTATGATTGACGAGGAAGCAATTAAAGTAAGTTGCATAATACAAAATGTACTTTTTACATTGATTGATTTATTCTATGAACTAATAGAATTTAACAGTATCTCTAATTGTGAAAATTTATTTAAATTAAAAAATTTATTTAACAAAAATCTTTTTTATTAGGTATTAATAGGATACGTGTTAGATTGCTTAAAAGGCGGAAATGTTATTGAAGAAGTTGGCTTGAATCCTAATAATGCTGGAGAAAAAGGACTCAGATTATTATTGGTCAGTATTTTTTTTTCTTATACATCATTCTTTATTTTCATTAATGAACGGTTACATACGATTTTAAGTTTGCCAATCTATTTATTTATTTATTTTTTTGCTATTTTACAGATGCTTTCATTTGTATTTGCTCCACACTTTCTTCATGATGAAATTTTGATGCAACTAGTACAACTCTTGGATTTGGATGATGAAATGGTGGCACCTCTCGTTCTTTCAATATTTACATTTTTAGGAAAGTACAAACCTCTTTGTGAAGTATCACAAGATATCATGGATCATTTACTGCCAATTTGTAAGACTTTTGCGGAGTCCGGAACTCCAAAACAAGCCAAACAAGCTGTAAGATGCTTATATGTAAACATGATCAATAGCCATGATCAAATCTTTCCAGAAATCATAGAAACAATCAAAACTTCTCTTACTCCATCATCTGAAAATTATCGTACAGCAATCGTTGCTCTTGGTCACATTGCTTACAATTTGCCTGAAAAATATCACGTTCAAATTAAGAATATGGTTTCAAGAAAGGTAAAGCATTTATATTATTTAGTGGTTTTTAAATTTCTCTTCTTATTTTAAATAAATTTAATTTTCACTTATATAATCTTTGTTTTTGAAATCGTTACAGATTGTTAAAGAGCTTTTAGTTAAAGAAAGTCCAGAACAACAACCTGAAAGTGATGCAGAATGGTGTAGAGAAGATGAATTACCGGAAGAAACTCGTTGCAGACTTGAAGGATTGAAGTGTATGGCTCGGTGGTTGTTAGGACTTAAAAACGATGTTCTGTCAGCACAAAAAACATTCAGAATGCTTAATGCGTTTATTGTAAATAAAGGAGATTTACTGCAGCAAAATCGTCTTAGTAAATCGGAAATGAGTTGGTTACGTCTTCAAGCTGGATGTTCCATGCTCAAAATTTGCGAACAAAAAGGAGTTGGTGATCAATACACAGCTGAACAATTTTACAACTTATCCCAGCTTATGGTGGTTAGTAAAATTAATTTAATAATTTTTCTTAAATTAAATCAAATTTAAAAAAATGCTATTATTAATATTGCTATTAATATTTTTATTTTTATACATTTTTAAAGTGCTTCACTTATACTTTCATTTTTTATGTCAACTATGTAGGACGACGTTTATCAAGTTAGAGAAGCATTTAGTAACAAATTACACAAAGGTCTTGGAAGAGGAATTCCAAACAAATGTTTACCCTTAGATTTTATGGGTTATTATGCTCTAGCTGGAAAAGAACAAAATAAAAATTTAAAACAAATGATCAAGACTTACATGCAAACGGACATTAACAAAAGAAGGGATTACGTGAAAACGTTATCGTTAGGAACGGTAGAACGGGCCATGGGTAAGATAGAACGTTTGTATTAAAGTATATTTATTGTGAATTTAATTTACTTTTCAATATTTAACATAATATTTTGCAACTATTTTAGGTAAACTCCCACATATATTACCTGACTACATGTTGGTATTTGCTGTTCCTATTCTTGCTCACGATCCAGAGTTTACAGATCACACATCTGTTAATCATTTAAAAGTGATACAACAATGTTTATGGTTTATTTTAGAACCTTTAATAACAAAAAATGAATACTACTGCTATGGGTTTTATAAGAATTTAATAGATAGGATGAAGAATCATAAAGATGCAATAAGGCCTGATGATGATGAAACAAATTATGTAAGTAATACCTTAACAAAACTTATTGTTTATTTAAAAATCTTAATGGTAAAATACTGAATTGTTTATCCTTAATTAGAAATTGTGGGCCGTTTGCGACATGGCAATGAACGTTGTTTTCACAAAAACTACAAACTTTGATATGAAAGAATTCCCGAGTGAATCTCGGATACCAACGATGTATTTTAAACGCGCCGATGAAATATTTTCAAATACAAAGAATTATTTGCCAGTTGCGCTACAAATAAATATGAACAATCCAAAAGGCAAAGGATCAAGTATGAATTCGATAACAAATGAAAGGCCTTCAAGGAAAGCAAAAGGCAAACAGAAGGAAACTGGGATTGGACCTAATGAAACTGATGCCAGGGTTAGTATTAATTTTGTAATTATTTCAATGTTTAGTTGAATATCAGTGGACTAATCAATGAACGAACGTGTCTGAGCTTGAGCTCAAGATTGTTAAATGAACATTATTACAGCACTTGTAATAACATTGTGATTTTTAACATTAAATAAAATTTAAGAAATACCTTAAAACATTTAATAAATGAAAGTTTTTTAAGAGGAAAATATGTTTCATATGAAAGATAACAAATAAAATTTGAAGTTGTCATTCTAAAAAAATAAGCCAAACTAATTTGACGCTATTTTTCGACATATTTTTTTGATAAATTATATTAAAAACAAATTCTTTTGTCCTTTTTTTTTGCAATTTATAAAAAATTATTATTAAATTGACAGTCGCTATTTTTTTGTACAAACATTAAGTGGTTCATTCATTGGTCGATTCCTCTGTTTCCTTATCAGCTTTTAAATAATTAAAATCTTTCGACAACACTGAAAGAGTTATATATTTTTATAAAAAATTGAAATAATTTTTAAAAAACTCCTTTTGCAATCATAATTGTTATTTCAAGCCGCTTGTTGGCGAAATGGAATGTATTGATGCTCAGGTAACAGCACTAATAACAATTATTGTATGTTATCGACGTCAAATTATTTGTAGTAATGATATTATGGCTTAGTTTGCATGCACTGAGATTATACTTTAATTTTTTCTAATAACCAATATTTTTTATAGCCTTCAGAAGCTTCTGAAACAAGAATTCATCTACCTGGAATAGTGGATGAAGTAAGTAAAATAAATGACTGCAAAAAAATAAGATTAATTGTTTTTTAACTGTTGTAAAATTAATAATGATCTATTACTTGTTTCAGATTGAAGAACCACCAGAAAAAAGACAGTGTAAAGAAACGAAATAAGTAAATAATTTTACGAGTGACTAAACAGCTGGAAAATAAGAGTGATTAAAAATAAACTAAAAAATTTAAAAAGTGTGATAACACTAAACTAAAAACATTCGTGAACATTTAACAAATTAAAAATTATTTTAATTAATGTACAACAATAAATATCAGGATTGTTCACATACTTTTCGAAAAGCAGAAATAAGAAATCATTTAGTGATTTCTCAATGAAGCGGTGATGTGTAACTAATTGACATATATTATAGTATTTCAGTGGATTGTAATAGAAGAGAGTGATGTGGTTGCCAAAAATCTGAACACTGAAATGATATTAAGTGGCACTTTGTGAGGTCTGTAAAAAGTATCAAACTTGATGTTAAATTATCATACACTTAAAAAATTTATTTAACAAAACTGCTCTGTCCTGAGAAGAAAAATTCATTTGTTAAAGTTAATTAACATTTAGATATTACTATTTTCTCAATCCCCAAATTATTTAATGATATATTGTTTGCAAAACAATATGCATTGTTTAGGTAATTAATATATATTTTTCAATAAATAAATCTATAACTAATTACCATTACACAAAGTTAAAAATTATTAGTTTCATTCTGCAAAACAATTAAGTTTATGATTTTTTTAATGTTAGTTTTTTATTGTATTCTAATTTATTATAATTTATCACGTTTACGTACGAAATTAAGATAATTGTTTAAGAATTTCAATCATGAATTTTCTAACCAGATTTATGATATATGGTAAAAAGATGTAAGTTTATTTCTAACATTCATCTGACATTCCTTGTGTCATTTAATGTAAAAAATTAAAAGATTTCAACAGTTAACCATTTTCATTATATATGAATTTGATAATAACTGTAATTAATGTATTTTGTTCCACATTATTTATTAAATTTAATAAATAATACCCTTTACCCTTTATACAGAAAATTCGACACAAAGATATCAGATGTATATTGAATTTATAAGGTTGTAAATTTTCGATGATGATTATCTCAATAAATAAAATTATTTTGGCAATCCAAAATTGATTGTTTTAAAATCTTTTTTATAAGAATTGACTAATAATATAAACAACATTAGCATTGTAATAAACTTTCGCAGAGACGTTTATTTGCTTTTAAATAATTCTATATTTCATGTTAATAGAAATAACATTTCAATTGGCAATTGGACGGCATGACATGAAATTATCTATTAATTATTTGTTGTACATGTTTTGAAAACTTTGTATTTGAATTAAATTTTTTATTTGTATGCAAAAACAAAGAAAAATTATTTT
Organism: Leptomastidea abnormis; assembly: GCA_030522805.1. Classification (NCBI taxonomy): domain Eukaryota; kingdom Metazoa; phylum Arthropoda; class Insecta; order Hymenoptera; family Encyrtidae; genus Leptomastidea; species Leptomastidea abnormis. The sequence continues at coordinate 23,768 of JAPYZE010001086.1, forward strand.
GTATGGCTTTTAAATATTTTATATTTCTACTGAATTAAGTAATTTATTCTTGCCGTTCAATTGCCGATTTAGAAGTATTATTAAATAGTGGAATAAATCGTTGCGTTAGTACTAAGATTTCAGTTCACTTGTCTTTTCGATTTAGTACATTTCTATAAACATTAAAATTAAGTTAGTTATGTATTTATAATATATTTACTGTTTATAGCGACGAATGCGAGAAAAACAATAATTTGATCGCTGTTTTGGATATAATTTAAATATATTTTTTTGCGCGGACTAAGTTCTTATATTTTTGCGGTATCATAATTATTAATATTAATATTGTGTGTTTGAGTATACAAAGAACGATTTTATTATAAAAAAACGTATGGAAGTCCTGCGAATGAAAATTGTTGCGCAAGCATGGATTGGTCGAGATAATATAAATATTATTACATTATAAAAGAAAAACTTTTACTCCTCTTACACTGAAATTACAGTACTGTGAATTTTTGTCCATTGTATTCCAGATTGAAGAATGTCATTTTCATATGCCATTTCTGTTTTTACATTATGCAATAATAAAGTTCAAGGTTATTGAATAATTAATAAATGGAAATATTTAAAATGTAATATAGTGTACCATTTTTATACAAATCAGTGAAAATCGGATGAACATCAAGATGTATGCAGTAAATGATTGTAAACTAGTGAAAGACAAACAATTCAAAGTTAATAAACATAGTACTGATATTTCTGTGCAGTGGCAGTAATTTAAATATATTCTCAAAAAAAAGAAAAAAAAAATTATAGATTCATATAGTCAGTGCTAATTATCTTTTAAATGATGATAAACAATAATTGTACTGGATCTATAATAAAACAGATAAAATGAAAATTTCAGTTGAATTTTTAATTTACTATTACATAAAGTTGATTTTGTTATAATTTTGAACGATCAAAACAAGTTGAATAATTTAAACAAGTAGTTTATTTTTTAAATTTATATTACAAAACATTTATTGACATTCATATCACTATTTTTTTAATCACTTTTTTTTAAAAGCATTTTTCTTTCCAGGCTTCCCAATTTTTGATTTCCCTTTGTTGAAATTCTTTGACTTTTGATTTTGCTTACTGTTTGCTCTAAAATAACAAAATTTTTTTAATATTAAAAAAATTGTTTTAATTAAATAAAAAATATCAAATTGAAATATTATAACTTACTCATATCGCATCTTCTTAACGTTCTTCTTACTCACATCTGTCAAGTCGTTAACAAACGAAGATTTACGTTTATTGCCTAAAACAAATTCAAAATTATTTATTTAACCGCTAAATTAAAGTCACAATTTATTTATTATTAAGTTTTAATTACTTTGTTGCGGTTTATTAATTCTTTCTCTTTCTTCCACAACAGTTCGTATTTTTTTCGGTCTATTGACTCTTTTTGCTAATCTAGCTTGATACGCTGCTACCTTCTTTAATTCTTGCTGTGCTCTCTCTTCTGCTGGATCTAATACTGGAGCTTTCTTTTTCTTTTTCTTTTTCTTTTCCTCTACCATGTTTAATGGATTTTTATCTTTATTTTTACTTTTATCACTCTTTTCCGATTTTTCTGTGAGTCTTAATTTTTCTAAACAAATAAAATTTATAAAAAGTTAATATTCAACTATTTAAATCTTCTTAACCAGTATTAAATTTTTCTTCATAAGAAAATATAATTATAAAATTAATAAAAGATAAGTTACCTTTCTCTTTCTGCCTCTCTTTTTTCGTTTGGAACCAAGATCGTTCATTCGAATCCTCTTCCTTCAGCATATTCTCAACCCTATTTGCCTGGTTCTCCATTTTAGCAATTTCACGTTCAGCTTTCTCCTCTTGCAGAATATTTTCAACATCATCCTCAAGTGATTTTAGTTTTTTATTGTATTTGTCAATAATATCTGGCGGGATAATCCTATGCTTTACCGGATTTTTTGCTTGTTTTATAACTTCTTTAACAATAGAGCGTTCTTGCTCACCAGCCAATGATACCGATACACCACCACGTCCAGCTCTTGCAGTTCGTCCCACTCTGTGCAAAATACATAAATACATTTTATTTATGTTAAAATGAGATGAAAATAATTAATAAGAATGTGGTAAAAATTGTTGACGTATTTTTCACCTGTGAATGTAATGTTGCAAAGTTGCTGGCATAATAAAATTAATAACAGTTCTTACATTACTTATGTCTAAACCTCTCGCAGCTACGTCAGTCGTTAATAGAACATCAACCTCTTCGTCTTTAAATTTTCTTAAACTTTCTAAACGTTGTGGCTGCGTTAAGTCTCCATGTAATTCTCCAACCTGATTAAAATTTTAAAAATTTTTAGTTTGTCTATGAAAGAATAAAAATATTTAGATTTGAATTATACTTACTTTTACTCCTAATAATCCTAACAAAATATGTAGCCTATGTGCTTGTTTTTTAGTTTGTACAAAAACAATTGTATGATCGTGAAACGTTCGGCATATGAGAGCAGCCAATATTGCCTCTCGGTCCCCTTCTCTCTCCTTCCGAATTCTGTATAAAAAACAATAGTGACCTTTCTTTATCCAATATTTTATAATGCATAAATATTTTACAAACCTTATAAATTCTTGACGCAAATTAAAAGCAACGTCTTGATTGCTGTCAACAAAAATTTTTACAGGTTTGTCTAAAGATACTGCAGCTAAATCTTTTACTTCCTCTGTCATTGTAGCTGAGAATAAAATGGTTTGTCGCGTTCTTGCACACTGTTTTATAATGTGTTTCATTTGTTCCGCAAAATATTCATCTAACATTCTATAAAAAATAATATGAATTACTAAATTTCTCTAATTTTTATTTTGAATTAGAATTTTGCTTCTCTTGTTATACCTGTCAGCTTCATCTAGAATTAGTACTTCTATTGTATCCAAGGAAAAAGATGGAGTATTTTTTATATGATCAATAAGTCGACCAGGTGTAGCAATCACAATATCTGGATTTTTTCTGAGTACACTTTCCTATAACAATATTTATTGTTACTTTTGTATATAATGTACAATAATTTTGTTAGAGCTTAAAAAATTTTACCAACAGTAATGTTTTTTTTTGTGAAATTAACTTACTTGAACTTTTACATCTAAACCTCCAACAGATAACCCAACTTCAATTGTTGTAAACTGACATAACTGTTTAGCAACTTGATAAACTTGAACACCTAATTCTCTGGTTGGTACAAGAACTAAGACTCTTGTTACTGCTCGTCCTGCAGGCTTAAATAGTAACCTTTCTAGTGTAGGTAGCATAAAAGCTGCAGTTTTACCAGTACCTGTTGCTGCACAACCACAAATATCTCTGCCTAATAAAGCAACTGGAATAGTTGCAGCTTGAATTGGAGTAGGTGAATTAAAGCCCATTGCGGTTATTGCCTGAAGTGCATAATTTAAATTTTACCTAATTTCAAAATAATTTATTCATAATATACACTATACCTTTAATAAAGGTCTTGATAAATTCATTTGATAAAATGATGATGCTGAATCATAAGTAGAGCATTCTTCAAAATCAATTAATTCTTTTTCTTCTTCTTTGGCAGCTACTTTTTCCTTTTTGATTTTCTTTTCTTTAGTTTTGATTGCATCTACAAAATATGTTTTGCATTAGTATAACGAAATATTAAAAACTCATCTAAAGAAATACAAATAGAAATATATATTCTTACAACTAATAAATTGATTTTTTATTAGTAATATAATAAAAAAATAAAAATTTCTAATACCTTTTTTAAGATCTTCTTCAAATACAAACAGCTCGATATCATCTTCCTTTTTGTACTCATCTTTTACTTCAATGGGATCTTCAAGAGTTCCATTCTAAAAAATAAAAATTAAATTATGTGTTTGTAATAAGTATATATTTATAAGACTATAAAAATCATACTTGATCTTTGTGTAAACTTCTATATTTGTTTATTTTATCATCAAGTTTTGTTTTGGCTTTTCTCTTAATATATTTACTCAAATCATTCCATGTGTCTTGATTATAATCTTCTATACTAGTAAAGAATTGAAAGCCTTCACCATCTTCATCTTGATCCTTCTTCTTTTTTTCTTTCTTACGTGGTTGAAACTAAAAAAAAAAAAAGATAAAAAATCACAAGTAAACAATGAAACTACTGCTTCTAATTTTTCACCTTGTAATTAATAAAAACTCACGTCATTTTCTTCATCGGACGGCTCTGAGTAATCAGGAACCTCTTCATCCTCCTCAATAGTTCTAATTAAATCAGCCATTTCTAAAATTGTTAATAATCAAAAATAAACTACAAATACAAATAAACAGCTAAACAGTTGTCTCTCATTATTGAAGTAAGGTTAGGTTCAAGCTCAATCAAAATTACTAACCACGTGTGTGCGCAATCGAATCTTAGCTTAGCGGTGTCGAAATATCGAAGTTGCAGAAGCAGAAAGATCGATTATAATCGAACTATAAGTATATTTAGGCGGGAAACGTTGGGAAAAGTGAGAGCCATGCGCGCGCTCTTTTCTCTACTTTATTTATTTGCGGTACCGAAGCGGAGCGGAGCAAAGTGTTTAACCTGTGTAAAGTATTTACTTTTTGCGTGCTGAATTAATTGATAAGTCGCATAATGGGAATTTTGGGATTATCAAAATTGATCGCGGATGTCGCACCTGAAGCCATAAAAGAATGTGAATTAAAACACCTGTTTGGTAAGTTTTTTAACGAATGTAAATTTTTTCGACGTACCATCGCATAAGCATGTATTGATTTCGGTTTTATTTGTATCATTTAGCGAATTTAAAATTTATTTAGAGAAAAATATGATTTTTTGCAGGCCGCAAAATTGCCATTGATGCTTCGATGTGCTTGTATCAATTTTTGATTGCGGTGCGAGCTGAAGGAGCACAGTTAACGTCGGTGGATGGTGAGACAACAAGGTAATATAAAGTCTCTTTCTTGTGTTAAATTAAACTCGTAAAAATAATAAGATTTCGAATAAAAATGACTTACAATTATTCTGATCTTTACAGTCATTTAATGGGAACGTTTTATAGAACAATAAGACTTGTTGAAAATGGCATAAAGCCAGTTTATGTTTTTGATGGTAAACCCCCTACCTTGAAAGGTGGTGAATTAGCAAAACGTGCTGAAAGAAGAGAGGAAGCTCAAAAGTTATTGCAAGCTGCTACAGAAGCTGGTAATATAATTATTAAAATAATTCCTAGTTTTTTGCTGCATTTTTAAACAATTATGTTGCTTAATATTCAAATAATAAATGTCTTTTTAGGAAACCTTGAGGATGTTGACAAATTCAATAGAAGACTGGTAAAAGTAAACAAACAACACGCTGAAGATGCAAAGCAATTGCTGACTTTGATGGGTATTCCATATATTGATGTTAGTAGAAAATATTTTCTTAAAAATTTTTTTAATATTTTACACATATATTTGATATTGTAAATTAAATTTAGGCACCTTGTGAAGCTGAAGCACAGTGTGCTGCAATGGTAAAAGCAGGAAAAGTTTATGCAACAGCTACAGAGGATATGGATGCTCTTACCTTTGGATGTAATGTATTATTACGCCGTTTGACATTTAGTGAAGCAAGAAAAATGCCTATTCAAGAAATTCAGTATGATAAGGCCTTAAATGGTTTAGGATTGACTCAAGAAGAAGTAAATTGTTTCTTTCATATAAATTTTTGTTTGAAAAAATTAATTTTATTTTTAAATTGTATATTTTCTTTTAGTTTGTTGATCTTTGTATCATGTTAGGTTGTGATTATACCCAGAGCATTAAAGGCGTTGGACCTAAAAGAGCAATTGAGTTGATAAAGAATTACAAGAGTCTTGAAAAAATTGTGGAAAATCTAGATAAAAAAAAATTTCCAATTCCTGAGGACTGGAATTACAAAGATGCAAGAATGTTATTTATTGAACCAGAAGTAAAGAATCCTGAAGAAATTGATGTAAAAAATTTTTTTCAATGTCAACTTAAAATTATTATTAAATTTTTGTAATTTTACAATTATATACTTTAATTTTACAGTTAAAATGGAATGATCCAGATGAAGAAGGTCTGGTCAAATTTTTATGTGGAGATAAACAATTTAATGAAGAAAGAGTAAGGAATGGAGCTAAAAAGTTGATGAAAGCTAGACATACTGGAACACAAGGGCGAATTGATTCTTTCTTTAAAGTAATGCCAAGCACAAATACAACTCCTAAGCGAAAGGTATATGCATTATTTTTTTTATAATATAAAACTGTTTAATATAAAAAGTATTAAATTTATAACTTGATTTAAAAGTAATATTTTAAAAATAAACTGTCTTTGTAGGCTGATGATAAGAAAACACCCAATAGCAAAAAAGCAAAAACTGGAGGTGGTGGCAGAGGTCGCAAACCAAAATAATTTTGGAATTTCAAATTTTTTCCTTTGATTATTTATTCTATTGAATACATATGAGTTACTGCGGCAGTGTTTTGTACAATTATTTATGTTACATTTTTTTTTTCAAACTTTTGTATAAAGAATTTACTTAATAACTATATTTTTCTACAATTAAAATAATTTTTATTAAAAAAACCGTAATTATAAAATTTATTACCTATAATATTTACCAACATTTTATTTCATAAATTACAAACAATAATTTTCTAAAATTCAACATTTTACCAATATAAACTTTGATGTCTATAAATATATAACTTACTTTCTTTTTTTATAATAATAATTATATAAATTTATTTTTTTTAACAATAGATTTTATTTTTGTATATTTCGCGTTCTTTCATTAATAAAGCTTTATATATCAGTCAATATCTCATAAGTAACTATTTTAATGTCAGTCTTAAATCAGTTATCATGAGAGAATAACAGAAGACTAAACTTGATTATTAGATAGAAATATTTTGTAAGCACAATAAAGCAATAAAATATGTTATTTAAAAATATATAAATACATATATATTTAAAAAATTTTGTGCTTTTTTTATAAAAAATGTCTATTCATTTTTATGTACATAATTTGATTCAATATTATTTAAAATAATATTTACAAAAATTATTTCATAGACTATGTACATTTTCTTACTCATCACTTATATTTTTCACATTTATCTGATTAAAATTTAGTTATGAGATAAAATTGAAATAAAAATGTACGATTTAAAAATTATTTATGTACAAATCAATTATTGAACTGCGACATAAAATGTCATTGAAATTTGATTACAGTACTACCAATTGCACTAGAGTCCGTAATATCTTTCCAATAACAAACATTTACTCCAAAAATGTACTAAAAAATGTTTTTAATATCACTAATTTTTTTTATGGTCATTACTATTAAATAAATTAAAGATTTACCTGCAAGAGTAGTCTAATTCTTACGTATCCAGAAAACAGACTTCCAGATATATATCCTAAAGAATCTGATATCAAATTTTCAGGGACTGTTGATACAAATGATCCATTGGGTAATAAATACTTTTTTAAAATTTTGCTACTTACAAGTTGTCCACCAGTGTAAAAAATAGCATCATATCTAGCAAATAATACTTAAAGAAATTTTTTCTTTCATTTAAGATCAATTATAAACAATATTACTCACTTGTTTCGAAGTTCTAATTCTTTAATTACATCTTCTTCTTCGCTTAACAAAATCACGTCATTTGCACCTAATGCTTTGACCACAGCAGCAGCTTGAGGCTTACAAAGGGCTACAGTGTACCCACCCCAAAGTTTAATTAATTGTATTAATATACAGCCAACAGGTGTGCTTCCTCCATAAATTAATGCTCTAAAAAATAAAAAAACTTTCATATAATTTTACGAATATTTAAATTAACTTGATTTTTTACCTTTTCCCTTTGGCATTTCCTTCTTTAATCATTGAACCATTAATTAAGGCATCCCATGCTATACAACCACTGTAAGGTATACTAGCAGAAGCTTCAAAAGGTAAAATTTTTGGCATTCTTGCAACTTGAGTTTCAGGTACAACAATATATTCAGCCATTGTTCCAGTATACCATGATGGAACCGCAAGGAACACTTTATCACCAATATCAAAGTTAACAACATTATGGCCAATGTCTACAACAACTCCAGCACAATCTCTTCCTAATATTACAGGCAATCCTTTATACTTCTAAAATTTTATAAAAATAATTTATTTAAATATTTACAAAATGAATCAGTTAAAATTGTATAAATTGATTAACCCTATAATTTAGTAAGCTCCTGTAAATTCTCGAATAACCAGAGCAAATTTTTAAATCCACTTCATGGATAGAAGCTGCTTTAACTTGTATTAAAAGTTCATTTGATTTTTGTATTGTTGGCATTTCAGCATCTTCAATCAGAGAAACACCCTACACATAATAATTATAAATAAGTTGTTGGATGTTATAACAACTAATAAATATTAATAAAAATATTTACTTCTACCCCATTCATATAACGATGGCAAACAATGGCTTTCATGGAATGCATGTGTTTGGAAGTGTTCCAGTTCAAAGCAATAGAGTATCCAATTAAACCTCCAGTCAGTATTCCAGTTACAAAGTAAAAAAATTCTCTTCTTGATACTAAAAAAAATTAAAATTAAAATTTTTTTTATTTTTACATTTATTAAATTTATTTAATTTTTAAAAAAAATTTTATATTAATTTTATATTATACATGCCATCTAATGTACATAAATTTGCAAACTGGTGGTAAATATATCTTGGACTAAATCTTATTGATGACAAATGATAAGTGAAAGTTTGAGCTTGCTCTTGAAACCATTGTAAAATTTGTTGAATAGATTCTTTAAATTCTTGTCCATGAAAATCATTAAATAAATTTTGGAGTAATCTATGGCATTGTGCTAACCATGAGCTTAATACTTGCTGAGCTTGTTGAGCAGTTAAAGAAAATTGAATCTAAACAAAAAATTGTTTTTATTATTGCAGATATAAAATTAATTATATATAGTATTCAATCTACAAGAAAAATAGTATTTAAAAATAAATGGAAGGTAAATTAAAAAACTTTTGAATTAAATTATTTAGCTATGCAACCGTATTATATTGTCATTACGTCACCAACAAATCTACTTGGAAAGGTTCCCAATTACTAAAATCAAGGTCAATGATTCTCTAGCATTGAACGACCTTTGCTCCCCGCACGACAACAGCTGTAGACGATGTCGAATCAGCTGTGCATCCACTTCCCTTTGTAAAATGTACAAAAACAGTATGTTTACCTGAAGAACTTCGAGTTGATTAGAGAGTCGGAAAACAATTTCGTCCATGGCTACAGGAAAATTACCCAAGGTTCGGGAGTAAATTAGACTATAGGTATGTCGGACGTTTGAAATCGGAGTCGGACGGAAAGCATCGGTACAGCGGGTGCTTGGATTGCCCTGCAGGTCATTAGGGCTTTCTTTATCCTACATCAGCTTGTTATCTCCCACACGGATCCAGACACCGAAGGTCACACGTGGTCGAATATGAAGGCTGAGGCACTCCGGGTGTTTTTTATCTTGCTCGGCCGTCGTCGTCGTCGTAACCACGGCCGAGTCGCGAAAAGTCGCGAACTCGCGCGCGCCTTTATAAATAACCGTGTCGGCGCATGGTTGCACCGCACTCTTTGCGCTCTCGAAATAGACGGCTAGAACCCTGACTCCACGGCATTGTTTATATATTTCGGTGGTTATGCGACGATTGCTTCTTCTTACTGCTTCTTGGATTAATGAACCTCCGGCTTTTCAGTGGCGAGCAATCGCAGTAGAAACTACGGGTCAAAAATGAGATAAAAAAATAGCAAGTTTCGATTAGCTTTTTTTTTTAACGTTTCGCGAGAGGTTTATACAGCAATAGTTTTTTTTTAACTTATTGTGTTTACGTTCTCTCTTGAATATAGTTGAATACTTAAGTATATATTTACAAAGCAGCTTCTGCTTCTTGGTACTTTTAATATATGCGTGACGTAACGCGATGTTATATATATATATATATATATATATATATATATATATTTTTTTTTTCAAATGTCACATATCATTTTGATATTATAGAAAAAATAAAATGCTATTGTCAACGAGTTGGTTTTTAAGAGTTATGGATTATTTTTAATTAAAAAATTTTAGTTACTGAAGACATGAAGATTTTATATTATATTATTGGTATATTATCATTTTAGTTACTATCAAAGGAATATAGGTGCAATATAAATTATCAGTATTTTATAATTACATCTCTCTGTAATATTTTATTATAATTATTGCAATATGAACAATATTTTTTTTTAATAGCGATTCAATATTAACATATATTTTAATATACATTGAATGAAATTTTTATTTAAAATAAAAAGATTAACTGCAATACTTAAGATTCTATTTTTTTTTTGTTTTAATAAAAAATATTTGTTAATTTGATACAAAAAAACAATTAATTAATTGACGAAGTCCAAATTGTCGCAAATTAGTGCTAGTCATCAATAATGGAATACCAAATTTACTGACGTCAGTAAAAATCAATTTACTTATTGTACATTAATACAACATTTTTAAATGTACACATTATGTGAAAAATAAACATGACGAGCTATCGTAGTCTAACTAAAATCTATGAATAAAACTGACAGAAAATTCCATCACAAATGAAATTACTGATGATTTCATTTATCAAAAACACAAAACATCGGCGCATTATACTTTGTTACCAAAAATTTCATTCCAAAGTTTTTGCATTTTTGGTATAAATGACAAGACAATAAAAATCTTACTGTTTATAAATGACAATTTAATTACAAATTGTGTTTTCAAGTCATACCCACATTCTCATATTTGAAAATCCTTGCATGCAAATTCCTCTCACACTGTCTGTCATCGAAATACATTGTATTTATTTTAAAGTATGTGCTAACTTGAACAGAAGACTTAAATATGACTTCTGTAAAAAAGAAAGGAATCTCCAAGGTGTTAGTTGCATGTGTTCATCTTTTCAAACTGAATTATTTTGAGTTTTTATAGACAATACAATTGTTCACTTCACTAAACCCATTTTTTTTGCTTCAACTTCATAAATGAGTAACCTCCACATTTTTACCACAAATACCTCAGCTTCTTCATCAAGAACCTAAAATAAAAAAATGAATATAAAATTAATATTAATTAGATTTACATTGTTTATTTACATCTTACTCTAAAATATTTACCATTTGTACATCATCAAGAATACCTTGAGGTGAACTTCCAGCCATTACTTTACTACAAATAAAATCAACTAATGTTTGTTCTGGTTCACCTATATATTCAATAATTTTTTTGTTTATCCAAGGACGTATTCTTTTTTCCATTAATGACTAAAAAAATAAAAAGATGTAAGTTTTAAATCAAATTTATAAAATTAAGTCAGATGCATAAATTAAAACAATCAATACATTGTCAATAATTGCCCAGTCAAGTTGATATCCAAACAACGCATTTTTGTCTGTTGGAATTTTGTCAATTAGAGATTTAATGTGTTTTCTCTTTTCCTCTTGAGATTTTGTATTTTCTTCTTTTGCAATCTTTGCAAGTTCTTCGGGTTTCTTTTTCTTTTCTTCACCGTAATCTGAAGTAAAATAATAAATAATGTTATTAAAAACACTTAAGCTATTTATTACAAGTTATTTTTAATGAAAGTGCTTACCTATAGGTACAAGTTTACGCTTTTTCGTATTACTTGTACTGTCATCATCGTCATCATTATTAAAAACGTCTTTAACATCCATTCGATTCTTCTTCCGCGACTGATTTGAATTTTGAGAATTAGAAATCGTACTTGGACTAGCTGGAGTCTTGTTACCAATAGCGTGGTCCCCTCTTGAACCTGTGACAGCCATTGCAAACGGAACGAAATTGCCTGAAAGAAAAAGTGTTTAACAAATTACTAATAATCATTGCAGGGCAATTGTAAGTTAAAAAATACACTTACTGCCAGTGACTTTGTCAGATTCACTGGTGATCGAAGTCCTCGAGTCTTCGTCGTGATGTAATGGCTGCTGCATGTGGTGCATTTGGGGTGGCTGTGGAGGTGTCGTCGACCTAATGATCGGAGGCGACATGATTCTCGGTTTGTCAACTTTCATGGGCTCAAGGTCGATCTGCTGTATCTCATCGGGTTGCAGCTCCTCAACAGGCTCGCGGTGATGGTGCCGGTGATGCCTACGATGATGATGATGATGTGGCCGTGGCGGTGTCCTCGATATTTCTGGCTGATACTGTACAGATCCATTATCATAGTGTGCTGCTTCATCGCTGTCGCTATCGATTGGCTCAGTCTCTATGGGCGGCATTTCTGACACGGACTTGTCTTTGTGACGTGATACCGGCTTTTCGTCATCCTCATCAATGATCGTTATCACGGGTTTAGGTTTGTACTGTTCCTCGCGTTCGGCTTTTAGCTGTGAACAATCAAAATAAAGTGTCAAGGTAAATAAAAACCTTAAGTAATAAAAAAGACAAAAAAAAAACTTTTCTGATCAAGTAATATCTACCCTTTCAAACTCGGCAGCGGGATCGGCGTAGCTCGAGTCGGCATACAATTTTTCCCTGAGTCTCTGGAGCTCCTGTCTTTCGGCGCACCTGTCTCTCGAGTCGGCCTCTGCCTCAACCGCGCGCTCCTCGAGTCTACGCGCCAGCTCCTTACCCTTGTAATACTTGGTGTCGTCGCGCTCGTCGTCGTAGTCCTCGAGAAACTCTTTAAGCCGTTTTGCCTCGCGCTCGCGACTTTCCCGCTTGGCTCGTTTCTTTTCCATTTCTTTCTCGTACTCCTTGACCTTGCGCCGCTCACGCTGTTCCCAAGCGCGCAAACGCTCTTGGTAGGCCGCATCCTTTTCTCTCGCCCGCCTCTCGTTCTTCTTGCGCTCCTTGGCTTCTTCCTCTTCCTCGCGTTCGCGCATAATCTCGCGCTCGCTTTTGCGCGCCTCCTCGCGCTCGCGCTCCCGTTCTCTATCGCGCTCGCGGTCGCGTATTTCCCGCTCACGCTCACGTTCCCGGTCACGCTCTCGTTCGCGCTCTCGTTCTCGCTCCCGTTCACGCTCACGTTCTTTTTCGCGCTGCTCCCGGTCGCGTTCCCGCTCACGCTCCCGATCTCGGTCGCGCTCGCGTTCGCGCTCCCGGTGCCTCGACTCGCCGTCTCGCTCTCGGCGTTCCCTCTCGCGATCTCGTTCTCGATCTCGATCCCTAGACCTGTGTGTAAACAAACAACATCAGAATTTTAGAACACAACTTCTTGAGCAAATGAAGTATAGTTTTTACATTGTATAACAGTGCAACTAGAAATCGGTAAACTTGCCTAGATTTACTACGACGTCGATCCCTCCGACTGCTGCTGACACTGTCTCCCCTGTTTTTATGTGGACTGCTGATCTCGCCGTCCTCATCGTGCCTAATGCTTCCATCTTCATCCTTGCTGCGCTCCTTACGCTCCTTTTCCCGTTTTTCTCGCTCCTCTTTCTCCTCCTTCTCGCGTTTTTTCTTGACCTGAGCCTTCTCCTCTTCTTGTTTCTAAAAAAACACAAAGCAAAGCATCGACTTTTAATTAATTTTACATTTATACATTCTTTTTTAATTATTTTAAAATAATGTGTACGAGCTTTTTTTATAAACGAACAAAAAAATAAATAAATAAATAAAAATAAATAAATAAATAAAGAGTGACAATAACAAATATTTTAAAAAAATTTTTAAATTGGCCTTATTACTTTTAAGGTAAGAAAATAAAATGAAAAATAATTATGATGACAATAATTGAAATAAAAAATTTGACTGATAAATCTATGTTAATATTCAAGCCAGTGATTCCGTGCCAAAAGAAAGAAATGAAGTTCCAATTCTTGATAAATCTATATTGATGATGAAAATGATGATTTTTTTACTTTAGCGATTCACTATTAACTATTATCATTCATTCTCTAATGCTTTCTAATTTATTCATCGAGAAGTAGAACAACAAACCCTTTAGCAAAAGTGAAAAATTTTTCTGTTAATTACACGATTAAACAGATATATATATATATTTAGGCTACGCATCACTGACTCGAAATTTATAATTTTGAGCATTGAATTAAATATATATATGCATAAAATTATATAAATCTTCATATTTTTTTTTCGCAGTCTTGATTATCTTACTCACAACTTTGAAGAACCTGTAGATTTAAGTTGGCCGTTGTTCAGGTTACTCTGGGAGCCTTTACAGAACGAGAGGAAGAAAAGAGAAACAAGATTTCCTCAAGAGATCTTTTTTTTTGTTTTTGTTTGATTGAGTGTTGTGTTTTATAAAAACTAAATGTGTTGTTCTTAAGTCTAATCTTACAATCTATATAGCGGCATGGTACAATAGAGACGAGAAATCGCTAAAAATATGCGAGTACGCAGTGCCGTGTATAAGTATATTAGCATGATAATAGGTAATGAAAATAATAAATAAATAAAATAATACGCAGTGGGGAGTACGATCGAGTCGAAGACCGCACACGCGCGTACTCACAACACGCGAGCGAGCCTCCTGTCTCTCGACGTCTCCCTTATATTACTTAAAATATTTATAACTATGATTATGTAAAAATAAATGTATACGTGAGAGTAAACGAGAGCTGGGGTTTTGTTCTTTCTCTAATATTGAGCGTCGATGCTTTCGTATCGTCGCGCCCCAATGATCGTCATTCTCATTAATCTCTCGCAATTATCAATAAATCGTTAAACAATGTTAATATATGTGAAAGTGTTACGTTTGGCATATATACCGCTGTGGGTGCTTGGTGCAAGGGAGGAGAAGGAGGCGAAGCCAAAAAGAGCTATCACTCACGAACCTCAACTCGCTCTCTGTCTCCCTTTCGTTATTTCTCGCTTTCTCTCTTTCTCTCTCTCTCTCTCTTTAGGTTTGATTAATTTCGATCATGGTTGTGCGTGTGTCTATGAGAGCGTTCCGTAGCCGTCGTGAATGTGCAAGTGTCATCAACGCCAGCTACAGCTGTTAAATATCAAAGACACATTTTTTTGTTGTGGTCGATCTGGTTTTCATTCATGTAACTTCACATTTTACAACTCATTCTCAAACATTACTTTCATTTCTTCAGTTTAGAACTGAGTCATTTTTCTTATAATTTATTAATTTTTTTTTTTCAATAAATTTACTACATTGCAGCAGTTTCAAATTGTTGAGGAATTTTAAGGGTGTGATAAATAGAAAATATTTTAACATGCAGGTGTTAACATCAACATTTTAATTTGACTTGAATATTAAATTCATATCAATAAAAATATTGTAATTTTTTCGCTGATAAATTAATTATTTGAATATTAAAAATATGAAATAATTATCCTCTAAAAATTATCATAGTCCATTAATAAATTATTTATAAATCATTAAATTAACAGCCATAATTTTTTGTTAGTTGCACATGAAAATAATGTGTAATATGAATTTAATATTTTTTTTAACTGCTTACATCTTTTCCATTGTAAGTATATGCATTATTCAAAAACTTTAAAGCAATAATTTATAATCACCATAAAAAAATATTTAAATATTAAAAAAAGATAAACAATTTTTTTCCTATTGTATTCTAGAAAAAAATTACAATACTTTTATTGAAAAAAAAAAAAAAAAAAAAAAAAAAAAAAAAAACAAAAAAAAAAAAAAAAAAAAAAAAAAAATATAAAAAAAATAAAAAAAAGATAAAAAAAAAAAAAAAAAAAGAAAAAAAAGAATGAAAAAAAAAAAAAGAAACAAGAAAAAAAAAGCCTTTAAACAAGGAACATTTAGATTGTTTCAATGGCTTTGCGTTGCCTGTTTTGTTGATTTTTGTTGTTGATCATTTTTTTGGTGAAATTTACTCACGGTATACGAAGTCGGCTGCTGGCAGTGCCGAGGTACGCTGGATGAGAGCACCTATGGTACTACGTACATGTCTGATCGTGTGAGAAGGCCGAGCAACACTGGCTGTTTACACAAAATAAAGAACAACTGAACGCTCTCCATCTCGTCCAAGAAAGAAATAAAAGTGTGTGCAGCGAGATCTATCTCGTTGGAATATGCTTTCCTTTTTTTTTTCTACTTTATTCTTATATATAATTTATAGTTATTATTAACGCAGCTGAATATTCAGTCAATCAGTGTAACCTTTGAGAGAGCATATTGATTTTGCAACTCTAAAAATTCTAAAAAATAAAAAAAAACGAACGAAGCAAGAGAAACTCGAGTTTCGCGCTTCTCTCCTCTCGGCTGGCTTCTCGATGATTTCCGATGCTTTTTCGTAAATTATTAAACGAGCTGTTTCTTACCACCCCACTCAATTTCTTTTTATTCCCCATCCCCTTATCGACAACACCGAATCAATGTTTCGATGCAAGAGATTTTGTTAAAGCAATGAAAATTATCTTTACCTTCATAACTTCCCGAAACTTTCCGATTTCTCGAGTGATTAGATCGCGCTTACTTTCTTCGATCTCGGCATCGTCCAGGTTCAAGATTTTGGCAACAGTCGTTTTTACAGGTTCTTCTACAAAATGAATATATTTTTTATAAAATTATAATTTTTTATAAGTCTTAAGTAAAAATGCGCGAAATTTACCTGAATTATTTTGAACTATTTCAAGATCTGTTAAGTGTTCTGATATTATTTGTTGTATTCGCGAGATAGCTTCAGCATCCACAGCTTTCATACTATCATCCATATAATCATCATTATCCTCTGATTCTGAGGGTTCAGTTTGTGCTTCATCTTGTAGAGGAGATGATCCTCCTTTAAGCTTTTTCCGCTTCTCGGCTAGAAAGGTAGCATTTTTTAATATTATATATATATCATTTATTTATAATATATTAAAACTAACATATTTTGAAAGCAAGAACTTTGTAATCAACCAAGCATAGCTTTATGCACTCCATTACATAATTCAATTTAAAGTAAACATAGCTAACCTTTGAATTGATCCAAAACAACTTTGGTCTTGGCATCAACTTTAACCACCAACTTTTTAGTACCAATTTCCATGTCATGTAATATTCTCACAGCTCTTAATCCAGCATCTGGACCCGCATATTCACAAAAACCAAATGCTTGAACTCTTTTCCAAGACACCACATGTCCACAAGCACCAAGAATATGTCTTATCATAATATCAGGAGCACGATCCATGATATTTCCAACAAAAACAGTAACAGGAGGCCCAGTCTCGCGTTCTCTTTTAGCTGTCTTTTGTGTCTCTGGTCTTTGTTGTTGTTGCGATGGTGGCCTTTGATTATTATTATACCTAACAGCTGGAGCAGAAGTCTGCATTGCTGAAACTGGTGTGGGCACCATCTATAATAATAAATGATTGTTAATATTTAACTTGCATAAACCCTGATTCACGTTTTATATATATCTATAAAACTATTAAATATGATAAAATTTTGATTTAAAAAGATTAAATTTATTTCTAAAAAAATTATGCTAGATTGAAATAGGTATATGAACCAGAAAATATTCTAAGTTTTGATATTCAAAAAAGTACTAAACAAAATGTGCATTAAATTAAAAAAACCAATAACTTATAAACTATTCATCTTTAGCCTTGTTAAGTTTAAAAAGTAGATTATAAAATAGTGACTTACATGAGGCATTGGCATCACACCTCCAAGCATGGGCGGTGGAGCGCTTACCATATATGGCATTGGTGGCATGCCGGGAATACCCATAGGGGTCTGTCCTGGGTATGACATTATGTAAAATTACTTAAACTCCTTGCTCAAAGACACAACAATCAACCTGAAAATTAAAAAATTCAATTAATATTTAAATTTGAATGATAAACAGCTATTGAACGAGCAAGCAATGCTAAACAACACACAATAGATGTTAAGACAGGTGATCAACAAATTGAATTAGAATAACAAAATAAAATGAGGAAGAAGTAAAACGTACACTTAGAGCTGTTCTTTAAGTATCACATTTGCCGGGCTGAAGTCGTAGCTTAGTAATGTCTGCTCCAATTTTGAGACAGTAAGTTATTATAGAACTTATTTCTCACGTATACCGGGAGTTGAAAGATTCCCGGATGAGGCATACGTTTTACCGGTGTGTCGAGACGTCGGCCAGCAACGAAATAACTACACTACTGCGGAACCTGGAGTCTTGTAAATAAGCGTTCGTCTTTTATGGGCAACGCACTTCAGGCGTCAAACGCCTGGAGTGAAAGGACGACGAGATACACAGAGAGTGAGAAAGAAAATGATAAGAGTCGCGCCGCGCGAACCTAACCAAGTTGTTTGGATACCTGGAGTTCAGAACAAGTTGCACCAAAATTTGAAGCTCGTAATATACTTTCTATCCCGGCTTTGCCTGCTCGATCATATCCCGGCTTACTCTTCGAGGTCTGCTCTACTCTCCCACGTTACATGGAGTTATGTATCTTATAATACTTATATACACGCGCACACACACACACACGCATTCACTCACTTTGGTCGCGCACGCCAGGCCAGCAGCAGAGAGAGATCAAGGAACTTTAACCATGGCGGGGGTCCGCGGGGAGGCCGTCACATAATTCCCCGGTGCTGCGTGCGCTGGAGCGCTGGCTGTGTGTGGTTTATAGCGGGGGCAGTGACTTGTTCAGCAGCTACTCCCTCGGTGACTTCTTCGTCGATCGGTCCCCGGGATAACTGGTGCACTGGTGTCGCCGCCTCCGCGAGAAAGGGATGATATCCTCGGTGGCCAAGGATGTGCCCTCTGCCGCCGTCGCTGCCTCCTCCTCTGGGCTTTGACTTCTCTCTGCTCTTGCACGCGGCTGGGTGTAGGTGTATGTGTAATCAGGCGCAGCCCCGTGCCCCCTTCACCCTCACCCAAGCGACGCCATTGCAATTTTTTCTAAGTTGCCCCCCAGTATTGTACAAACATACGCTTATTCTTTTTTACTCTCGGTCGGTATCTATTGTGCCGCGTCCTTACAAGACTTGCCTCGCCTCTGCTCAGCCGTCCGGTGTACCTGTGTATGTATGTACCTGTGTATACCTACACCCAGTCACCCACACGACGACACACTATATATTTATAAGTCGGGGTGTAAGGTTACCTTTTTACGTTGGTGTTGGAAATTTTGTGTATTTAATAAGCTTATATTATTGAAATCAAAGATCGGAGTGCACTAATAATGCAGTCGTGCGCAGACGCGTCGATTTAATATTTTCATATCGTTTGCAGCTTCATTTCTTTTTATCTCAATTTTATTTATTTATGTAATTATGTAATTGATAATAAAAAAATATTAAAATTGGTCACAATTTTGAAGATTTAATTGTACATGAGCAGATAAAATGTTTATTTTGAATAACAAAACTCAAATATAATGCACTTATACCAATTTAATGAGCATTCAAAATTCACGTTTGTCCAATTTTCATGAGGTAAATTCAAATTTGTACCGTGCTCAAAGGTCACTCTTTAAGTCAAAATAAAAAGTATAAATACGTTTAAAATCAAGGTTATTTCATTAGAAGTCAATTCTTAATAACTATAATAATCTGTTACACCCTAGACGACAACAATAACATTGTAACTCCTTTATGATAAGCAATAACAACAACAGTTTGCCCTTGCTCCATTTCGTAAATTCGAAGTGTTCCGAAACCCCCACGCCCCGTGCCTCGGCATAAATTTAAAAAAAATATTTCCATCACTTGTACTTCTCCCATTTGAATATCTCAACAACCCTTCAAAAGTCAATGATTTTTCCTAAAAAAATTAAATAAATAAGCGATAAATTAAAAAAATTTGCATTGCAAAGCGACATTTCAATCAATGTAAACGTAACTTAAAGTAGCGGGTGGCAATATCACGATGTCTTTGCGAACGCTCAGTTCAGCTGATCGGCTTTCCTGCTTCTAACGTACTAATTTCACCAC
The DNA here is from genome assembly GCA_030522805.1 of Leptomastidea abnormis. Lineage (NCBI taxonomy): Eukaryota > Metazoa > Arthropoda > Insecta > Hymenoptera > Encyrtidae > Leptomastidea > Leptomastidea abnormis. The sequence continues at coordinate 43,715 of JAPYZE010001086.1, forward strand.
AGTAGCAGCACAGTAGAGCGCCCGAGAAAATGGCAGAGAGCAATCCGTAATATACCTAATGCTGGGCAAACAACAGCAGCAGGAATTTTGACGTGCCATTGCGGATTAATCGAGAAAGTAAACAAGCTTTGCCGAGGAGCAGAGGATCATAACAATTGTCTGTCCAGAATCAGATCAAATCCTGGGACGTTATGTGCCTGCAGTTACGAGAAGGTGAGTTGGTGGTTTATTCGAGGACCGGGGACGACCGTTCGCGACGCTCGGCCGAGCTTGACGTGCCGCTTCGCGGACCACTGAGATTTGCGTATAGACAATGTTTTTGCAGTTCTGCGTTAAGATGACGTTTTAGGCCTTTTAAATGGCAAACAAGTCCTGTGCTTAGGTCTAGTGTTTCGGTTGGGCTTATACTCTTCGTACTCTATGTTCTCGGAATTGTTGAAAATTACTCTCAACGGCGCTGCAGCAGTGAACTTGCTATTCTTGCCTTTCTCGCATCGTCAAGATTTCTTTCTATTCGTTTCGCCTCGGCGCCTTGACGATTTGTAAAAATGGAGTAGGAGTACATTTCTCACTTGTTCCGAGAACCAGACGTCAGCTGCGATGTGTTATATATTGTTGTTTTTCCTTGAAAGTCGCGAGCAAAGTTAAATTTGTCACTGGTGATATTGTTTGTTCAATGTTGAATCTGATAAACGCTGATTACAGGTCGTCTGCTTTTTTTCTCTCTCTTTCTCTCTCTCTCTCTCTCTCTCTCTCTCTCTCTCTCTCTCTCTCTCTTACTCTCTTATATATTGTTAAGCAAGCATGGGAGAATATGTCAGATTATTAATGTTGTCTCTTTTAAATATTATTACGTTTAAACTATGCTTTATAATTTTTTTTTTATGATACGATTAAGTTTTAATCAACTTTTATTTTTATGGATCAATATTGCAAGATTTGGGTTTATGTAGTTTCCATTCTTAAACAAGTAGTGCTCACAATATGTGAACAATCGTTAAAAATTATTCACTTGTAAATTTATATATTTTATTTAATAGAGTAAATATTTATACTTTTCCATGCTTATAGATAACTATTATTAGACCTATTATTGATTCTAAATGCATATTTTGTACTTTTTAGTATAACAATAAAAAAAAAATGGCAGCAAGAAGAGTTGAAGAAGTGCCTCTAAAGAGAGTAGCAGCTTTAGGCTGTCGTTTACCATCTCGTCTTCCTGCTGGAGAAATTTTAACAGACATCACAGGAAATTCATGGAGACTGGGTGTCTCTATAGGCAGTGGTGGTTTTGGAGATGTTTATCTTGGTAAGATGATTAAAAAAAATTATAAAATAATGATTTATTTAAATTTATTTATTTTACATATTTTATATTTTAATTTTTTTTTTTTTAGCATCAAATGATATATATAAGCCAGTTGGTTCAAATGCAAAATATGTCATAAAAATTGAACCACACAATAATGGACCGTTATTTGTAGAAATGAATTTTTACATAAGAGCAGCAAGAAAATATATGAGTAATCATTTAAAATCCATTAATTGGCTTTTACATTATATAACATAAGTAAATTATTAATAAAATATTTTATTAAATTTCTAGTTGATAGTTGGTGTAAGGCACAAAATTTACGACAAGTTGGTATACCAAGTTATGAAGGTTCAGGATCACACATTTACCAACATGAGCGATATCGATTTTTAGTAATGCCACGGTATGGAACAGATGTTGGCAAACTTTTTCTTTCTAATGGTCGTAAATTATCAAATAAACTCATAAATAGTTTAGCTGTTCAAATGGTTAGTGTTGATAAAAAATTTTTGTTAAATTATTCTATGCAAACTTTCATGTACTCTAAACATTCTAATTTTTAGTTGTACGCACTGGAATACATTCACAGTAAAGGTTACGCTCACTCTGATGTTAAAGGATCAAATATTTTATTAAGAAAAAATTATGAGTATTCTTCTGAACTTGAAAAAACCCAAGCTTTTCTGGTTGATTTTGGCTTGGCATATAAATATCGCACTAGTAATGGTGTACACAAACCTTTTGTGCATGATGAAAGAAGAGCCCATGAAGGGACCTTAGAATTCACATCTCGCGACGCTCATCATGGCAGTAAGTAAATTAGTTTTTAGATTCTAGATCACTTAAATCTCTATTAAAAACTAAGATTAAATATCATAATGAACAATTAAAAAAAAATTTTTTCTCTTAGCACATTCAAGGAGGGGAGACTTAGAGACATTGGGTTATAATTTACTTCAATGGCTTTGTGGAAAACTGCCTTGGGAAGTGACAGATGGAAGTCCAGCTGATCCAGAAATAGTTCATGATCTTAAAGAAAATTATTTGTTAGAAGTTGATTCCTTTATGAAAGAATGTTTTAAAGACAAAAAAATACCTGGTAATTTTTCTTATAAAATATTGAATAATTTTTATGATTTTTTGTTTACTTAATTAAAACTATTTTTGTTATTTATTACAGAAAATATAACTATGTATATGAAATACATTGCCAATTTAAATTTTGAATCTAGACCAGATTACGCGTATCTTCGAAGTTTGTTCAGACAAGATTTGAGTTTTGAAAGCTTGTTTGGAAAAAGAATGTCCTTTGCTAATGAAAATTCGGTTGCACTTGAGAAAACTTTCAAGAGACCAAATTTACGAGGTCGGAAACCTTGTAGGCCTCTAAATAGAGAAGTATGTAATTTTAATTCTGTAATGATTACTAAATCAAAATAAAACTTTTATTCGTATACGATATAGTATATTACGCACCTGGGCTGGGAAAATAAAGAAGGTCCCAGATCCCCAGGATATTCACGCCCGAGGCGAAGCCGAGCCAGGCGGGAACCTGGTGATCTGAGGCTTCTTTACTCTCTGCCGTGGTGCGTACACGACTTTTCCGTCCGAAGCAGCCGGAAAGCAACAACTTCCTTTCGGGCAGCGGCTGGGGAGTTGGCACTTCCCGGCCGGAGGACGGAAAAAGATTATTAATGTAAAACAAATATTTTTGTTTTATGACACGAGGTAATTTTTCATAAAATATGTTGTCTAGGTACGAATTACTCGGAACACCCAAGCAGTGATTGAGCAAGAAAAAACAGAACCTGACTTTAGTTGGGAAGAGGTACTGGCTCGTCACCCAGATAAACTGGCGAAGATAAGTGCGCAACCACCTTCGTCACCGTTAACTCCACCACCATCACCGCCTCCTCCAACACTTCCCACCTACGCAATGCTTGCTGTGATGCAAAGGATGAAAGAGCGACAAAATGGTCATACGAGACAACGATCGTCTTCCAAGTCTTCCGAGTACATGTCCATTTATTTTTTTCTCATTTGTAGTGGAATTCAAATGCAGAATAAAAACATAATGTATGCTTGTTCTGTTTTCACTGTTGTAGTAATGATCTTAAGCCCAAATGGATGACGCCGGCTATGGAGGAAGTGGCTCAATTAATAAAAAGGAGCTTGGAGCAACTCGATGCAAATGCCAACGAAACCAAAAGACTTACGCGCTCTCGTGTTGCGCAACTTAAACGTTGGTATTCTTCTTATTTTTGTCTTAGATTATATTGATGAATTTTAACAATTTTATTTTAATTTAGGAAAACAATCGATGAGAGACTCGCTTCAGACTGACTATAAAAACAATCCTAAAAGGCGAAAGATTTCCCATTAAAGCGCCGATTTTGACTAAGCAATCAACCGTTCGAAGGAGCCGAGCAACCGTAAATGAAGAACGTAAAATTTTCGTATAAAAAATAATATCTAAGTATTATTAATGGTTAGGTTAGATTTTGATGTTCCTGCGAGAGGACAAACCAAGACTCGCGTAATTCTCGCCACATTTTCGTAAGACTGCCTTACCATCGCTACTATTTGTATACATAGCTTTGGTGATCAAAAAAATTCCCAATTGACGACACCCCCTCTTCCTTTTGTACGGATCCTTTCCGCAACATGTCATTATTGTTTTTAATTAATTTTAATTAATTATAGTACACCTATTGTTCGTTAAGTATGTATAAATTAAAAAAAAAAAAATTAATCATGTAGAGAAAAAAAAGCTTTTAATTTTCTATAATTAGTTTTTTTAATAAATAATTAGTTAATTTACACAAACGCGATGTTAATGAAGTGGCGGTTCAAGAAATCACGGCCAATATTACTTAGCATTTTTTTAATTAATATTAAAAAGCACCATGCTGCAATTTATCGGTAAAACGTAAACCCCAAAGTCGACGAAGCTTGAAATCATTCGAGTCTTGATTTAATCATCGAAAGCTTCACGTTTCACTTGGGGTATAATCTATTTGTTCTCTTGTAAATACGGAGTATATATTAAATAATTTAAATTTTTCATTTAATTTGTGATAATTGTACATTAATCTTTAAGTTGAGCGTACCTGTGCCACACACGCAAGACTCCAGTTATGGAGCGATCGCTTTGATTACGCGCGAATGCGATGAAGATGGATTTGGCTGAAGTTGCGCTACAACAAGGCGCATCAACAAAGCAAGCAAGCAAGCAAGAATAAATTATAATATAAAGAAGAAATTTATATAGATCTTTGTTTATCGACTAGAAAGCTATTTAATAATAAATAACTGTAGGGTTCATTTGTATATTTCATTCTTAATCGCTTGTAATGTAACGTGTCCGTATTGTATTACAGAAATATACAGATTCACTATATGCATTTAAACAAAATCGCTATTTTATCTCTTGAAGCCTCTCAAATCTCCTTGTTCACTTTTATCCATCTATATACTGCAAGTGACTTACAAATCAAATGCGTTAAATTGAAAATTTGCACTTATCTCTGGAACTTGATATCAAGTCTTTATCTTGAGCTACTGCACAAAAAAAAATGTTAAAAAGTAATTAAATTGTCTCAAGTTAAACCAAAAAAGTAATTTTGGTAAGGGGTTTTATGCTTGCATGATTCGAAGGCTATTAAATATTGGCAATAAATTTTAATTTTTCAATTATTTTTATTAATAATATCAACAAAAAATTAGAAATTTTGTTTTCTCAGTAAAATTTACTAAAAAAAATTATAGTATAATTTTATAAAATTTTGTAAAAATGAATAGTAAATTTAAATTTTATTATTCCTTAATTCCAACAGTAACAGTTAGTAGTACAAGTGTTTAAAATTCTTCGATTCTTTGCTTCGGAACCAAGACAACAGAAAGTCAAAGAGTTATATCTTATATTCTTATGCATATAAGTATACATGTATATACATACATATGTGTATGTAGGCGGTTGGCGGCGTTGGCGCCAGGCCGCCAGCCAGCCGGTGTGGCATTCGGCAGTTGGCAATAGTAAATTCGAAAATTCAAAATGGCCGCGATTGAAAACCAGCCGGAATGTCGGGAAAGTCAGTTACTCAAAAAAAAGTAACCCTTGAGATCTCTCTGAAGTTATGTA